>LR812536.1:57420831-57480831 GCA_903798195.1 Danio kyathit | reverse complement strand
ACTTTACCTCTATGTTTGTTAAAGCCAAAAGAGGACATGGCAAAAGTGGAGACCTAGGTACACAATTACAGAAATATGTTTTTCCACCATTCATAGGTTTTACACTCATGTTTATATTAGAATTTTGAATTTAAAACAATGTAAGAGCTACAAAACTAAAATGAATTAACAAATTATTTCTTTGATAACTGGAAAGAAATATTTGAACCTATCGGTTTACAATATACTGATGCCCTGTTTTTCTTGACTTTAATGGTGATAATGGTCTGGAATGTTGGACCATTATTGCCTTTTTAGCCTAAGTATAAGACAGAAACTAGCCAGACGGTAATGTGTGAATTGTGGAGCAGGCTAAATAAAAAATAAAAACATCTGTATTTTTAAGTGTGCTTTTTTTTGCTTTTATTTTTGCTGTAATAAAAAATATATTTGCAGAGTAACCCACTTTCTGTTGTTATTGATATTTTAATAAACTTTAATAGGTAAAAGTTTTGCCATTTTAATAGGACAAAACTGTCCGAGATATGAACAAAAGCAAGTGATGCATCAAAGTTTGATTAAAAAAAATCTTGAATGGTTATAAAAATCCTTATAATCATTAAAATAATTTATAAAAACAATAAAAATAATTAATTAAAAATATTGAATGATATTAATGATATGACGTAGTTCCAGAAACTTCCTACTTCTCTGTCTGTCCGTCTGACTTTATGGTCAGTTTCTTTTGACCGCCCCCTGTCGTTTTAAAGAATATCACAACGGTGAACGCGGCAAGTATAAAAGCCTCGTCCGTTTCGCAAGGTGCGCGCGCAGTCAGCGGAGGCGCGTGATGCGGCGCCAGGCGAAAGTATAAATCCAGCTTAAATGCACGGCTACATGCATTGCATGCGCCGTGGATCACCCCGATCACTTGACGCAGAAGTATAAACCAGGTTTTAGGCATTGTTATGCAGCTGCAAAAATATTTAGAGTGGTTGCTACGCAATTTCTACAGTTTCTAGGGTGTTGCCACCATAGATGGATGGACAGATTTAATGTTTTAATGATATACTTACATATATACATATATACTTATAACTACAATATGATAGGATATGCAATAACTACACCACTGTATTCTTAAAGGTACAGTTCACATTCTCTCTAGAAGTATTACACTCTTAAAAATAAAGATACTTGTATTGATGGAAGAACCCTTAACATTCATGTAATTTGTAACATTCCATTTCACAAAATATTAGCCTTTAGCCTAAAATATTAGTCTTTAGAGTGAAAAAAAAGTAATTTTGCTTTATGTATGGGTTATTTTAAGAACCATTCACTGAAAGTTCTTTTGGGGAACATAAATGTATTCTTCTATGGCATCTCTGCATTTACATTAAGATGAACCTTTCCATTAGGATTACAATGTAATAGTAATTGACAAAATGATGCAACAAATCCTGAGCTTTTATACTATTTTCTTGCGTTTCATTTTTTCTCCTCAGTAAAAATTTTCACTTTTCGATGGAATATTCAAGAGGCAAGATTTGCAAAGAAAAAAAAGGCAAGCGTCAGCACAAGATGTTAATCTCTATGCGCAGGATCTCCTGGAAGAAAGACGGCCACCTGAGACTGTAAATCTTGCAAAGCATCAAGGCTTAGATGGCATAAGAGATAAAAACATGTTTGGTCTCTAATGACAGATATTAGAATGTCAGTCATTAATCATTATGGTAATACGGGTCAAATGGCTGAAGCCACATTTGAGGCATAAGCTGAAGAGGTAATTATCATTTTTAAAGGCCACATTTGGACTTGAATGACATTACAAACGATATTGAATCTCATTAATGTTAATAAGTACTAATGGAAAATAAAAACACTTGGAAATTGCAATTCAAAGCAAATGTAATTGCATCGTTTAAGCAATTAGACAAAATGCACCTCGGTCCAGCGAAAGTAAAAGAGAAACTCCATGACATTCAAATGCATTCAAGGAATCGGAATCTTATTAAAAGCACTCAAAGGGAGAAATTCACAGAGAATGAATTGAATCTGCTGACAGCATTGTTTATTGGAACACACAGTCTGTGTGTTTCAGCACTCAATTTGCTAGAGGAATTATGCAAATTCAGAGCAAACATGTCTGTAAAATTAGTGCTAAAAGCAATTTGAACTTTGCAATTATTTCAGAGGGCAACCCAGTGGCGCAGTAGGTAGTGCTGTTGCCTCACAGCAAGAACGTCGCTGGGTCGTAGGTTCGAACCTCGGCTGGGCTGGGTCAGTTGGCGTTTCTGTGTGGAGTTTGCATGTTCTCCCTGGGTTCGCGTGGGTTTCCTCCGGGTGCTCCGGTTTCCCCCACAGTCCAAAGACATGCAGTACAGGTGAATTGGGTAAGCTAAATTGTCCATAGTGTATGAGTGTGAATGTGTGTGTGTGGAAGTTCCCAGAGATGGGTTGCGGCTGGAAGGGCATCCGCTGCGTAAAATCGTGCTGGATAAGTTGGCGGTTCATTCCGCTGTGGCGACCCCGCAAGGGACAAAGCCGACAAGAAAATGAATGAATGAATGAATTATTTCAGACCAATTCTGAGAGCAAGTTTTAAGTGATTATTGCAGATCCCTCTGTGTTCGGACTGTACTTATATGATCCAGGATTAAAATAAAAGCAAAAAAAAGTAGAATATTGCAGTACTTACAGTTTATCAATTATCCACGCGCATAATTTTATATACACTCAGCGGCCACTTTATTAGGTACACCTTACTAGAACCGGGTTGGCCCCGCTTCTTCCTTCAGAACTGCTTTAATCCTTCGTGGCATAGATTCAACAAGGTACTGGAAATATGCCTCAGAGATTTTGGTCCATATTGACATGATAGCATCATGCAGTTGCTGCAGATTTGTCGGCTGCATATCCATGATGCAAATCTCCAATTTCATCACATCCCAAAGGTGCTCTATTGGATTGAGATCTTGTGACTGTGGAGGCCATTTGAGTACAGTGAACTCATTGTCATGTTCAAGAAACCAGTCTGAGATGATTTGTGCTTTATGACATGGCGCGTTATCCTGCTAGAAGTAGCCATCAGAAGATGGGTGCACTGTGGTCATAAATGGATGGACATGGTCAGCAACAATACTCAGGTAGTCTGTGGCCCTCAGTATCCCTCACACCATTACACCACCACCATCAGCCTAAATCATTGATACAAGGCAGGATGGATCCATGCTTTCATGTTGTTGACGCCAAATTCTGATCCTGACCAGGCAACGTTTTTCCAATCTTCTGATGTCCAATTTTGGTGAGCCTGTGAAAATTGTAGCCTCAGTTTCCTGTTCTTAGCTGACAGGACTGGCACCCGGTGTGGTCCTCTGCTGCTGTAGCCCATCCACCTCAAGGTTGGATGTGCTCTTCTGCATACCTTAGTTCTAACGATTGGTTATTTGAGTTACTATTGCCTTTCTATCAGCTCGAACTAGTCTGGCCATTCTCCTCTGACCTCTGGCATCAACAAGGCATTTGCGCCCACAGAACTGCCACTCACTGAATATTTTCTCTTTTTCAGACCATTCTCTGTAAATCATAGAGATTGTTGTGCGTGAAAATCCCAGTAGATCAGCAGTTTCTGAAATACTCAGACCAGCCCGTCTGGCACCAACAACCATGCCATGTTCAAAGTCACTTAAATCACCTTTCTTCCCCATTCTGATGCTCGGTTTGAACTGCAGCAGATCTTCTTGACCATGTCTACATACCTAAATGCATTGAGTTGCTGCCACGTGATTGGCTGATTTGGGTTAACGAGTAGCCGGACAGGTGTACCTAAAAAAGTGGCCAGTGAGTGTATATTTTAAATGAAAACATCAAAATAAACCACTTCTCTTTTCTGAAGATTTAGTGACATGTGGGCGGGGCAAATTGACACTCGCATGAGACTGACCAATAGGAAACCACAGCAATCCAATCAATTCCCAATGGTCAGTTAAAATTACCTCTTATAAGACACAATTAGCAATAAAAAATCATCATCAATTCAGTTTCATATAAACTTTAAAGGAATCATGAATTGAGAAAGCAAATGTGAATTTATTATGAAAATATGAATTCTAAAATGATTATATGCTTCCAATTTGATTGCCCTACACTCAAAAACAAGTTTTTTTTTTTGCTTGTTCAAACTACTTACTTAAAATGAGCTGAAACGTCACATTTCTTAAGATTTATTCTGACAACCTAATTGTTTTTTGTTCAATCCACTTAAATTTGTTAAATTAACTTAATCGATTTGTGATGGGACAACATGAATGAATTTTGTGGAACTCAGCATTTTTACAGTGTAGTGTAGTGCTATTACAATCATAAAAAATCTAAACAGAGTTTTCCCTCCGCAGAGACTATTTTATTCTCATAACAAAGTTCTTTGTGCCCTTGAACGGAAATAAATGATTATTTTCAGCAGGCAGTCTGTGTTTAGCATCAGTGCGCATACTGTGTGAACTTGACATTTGTTTATAGTGCAATATTAAACTTTGACTTTAATGCTTGGCTTGAAACCGTTTTCACAACACTCATGAATACTGTAATTGCTATAGAAATAAAATAACATACTTCAAAATCATTTTGATCTTAAAATCTTATCTTTTGCTGGCCAGCTCTTGGATTGGTTTGGATGTCTTCCCATGAACAATATATTACTAGCATGGACAAAATTACATGCCATGCCACATCCACACCATGTTTAAACAACAGTTCTTTTTGTCATTATGTAATCTGATTGACTAAGATATTTAAGCATTTTTTAGTTTACAGTTTTTAGTTTAGTTTACAATAGCAGTTATTGTTTCAGTGATTTCAGAGATGGTCATTCATCGCTCACATACCCCAAACGGAGTATCCTTATCTCAGACATCTATTTTAAAATCAACCACTGACTCTGGTGTGGATCTCTATATGGAATATATGTTGTGTTTGTGTATATATCACAGTGAATCTTTAGTCCCTTCAATCTTAGTTCCGTCATGATATATATGTATATATGTATATATATATATATATATATATATATATATATATATATATATATATATATATATATATATATATATATATATATATATATATATTTAAATTTTTTAGTTCTTTTTTTTCATTCTTTAACCTGATTGGCTAAGATACTTAACCAGTTTTTAGACAATAACGTAATAGTTCAGATATAAATAGCACTTATTTGAAAATTTGTTTTTAGTGATTTCAGAGATGGCCATTCATCACTCACACACCCCACCAGGAGTATCCTTATCTCAAACATTTGTTCTGAAATCAGTCACTGGCTCTGGTATGTATCTCTGTATGAAATATATGTTGTTTTGTGTATATATCACAGTGAATCTTTAGTCCCTTCAATCTTAATTTCTTCAAGAAGTATATATATATATATATATATACAGTATATACATTAAATTTTCAGTTCTTTTTCATACATTGAACTGATTGACTGATTGGCGTTTTTTTTTAGACAAGAATGTTATAGCTTGGACTTGAACTATGTACTTTATTTGTAATGATAGCACTTATTTGAAAATTTGTTTCAATGATATTAGAGGTGGCCATTCATCGCTCACATACCCCACTAGGAGTATCCTTATCTCAGACATTTGTTTTAAAATCAACCACTGGCTCTGGTGTGGATCTCTATATGGAATATATGTTGTTTTGTGTATATATCACAGTGAATCTTTAGTCTATTCAATCTTAGTTCCTTTAAGATATATATATATATATATATATATATATATATATATATATATATATATATATATATATATATATATATATATATATATATATATATATATATATATATATATATATATATATATATATATACACACACATACATATATATATATATATATATATATACACATACATATATATATATATATATATATATATATATATATATATATATATATATATATATATATATATATATATATATATATATATATATATATATATATATATATATATATATATATATATATATATATATATACACACACATACATATATATATATATATATATATATACACATACATATATATATATATATATATATATATATATATATATATATATATATATATATATATATACATATATATATATATATATATATATATATATATATATATATATATATATATATATATATATATATACATACATATATATATATATAGAAATTTTCATATGAATGCTTTGATGCAATTTTACAGCTGTATGCGCTGTTTATTAAACTCTCTGTCTTTGAAATGCTTAGCAACATTTTTTAGTAGTTGTTGATGCTGTATGTGCAATATTTTACTAAATAACTACTAATATAAACACTGCAGTTTATAAAAGCTGTGTTTAACAAAAATGTGAACTTGGACCACAAAACCAGTATTGGTGTGTTGAGGTGCATTGCTGGCGCGTTGCTATTTTGAGAAACTAGAATAGACTGTTTAATAGACCAGATAAGAGGAGGTCTAAAGTCCAGCGCAGAGCACGTTAGTTGTGCGCCTCGCTTAAACATTGCTTAATACACACAGGATGTAGAGCAATACGCAAATATCTTTACAAATGAAAAGAATTAAAGGATTAAAATATTACAAAAAATATTATTTTCTAGCCTATATAAATATAAAAACCCCTGCTTTCATGCCTTATTCATCTCGGGGGCTTTTTCAGATTATTCATGACAATTTGCTTTTGTATAATGTTATTATTATTAGCAGTGTTATTTATTATATGCATATTTATATTTGATTTATTAAAAACAAACTTAGATTTCCTTCCTGTCACCTTTTAAACCATATGGGGCATAGCATGTGTGTTTGGATATAACTCAGTTTTTTGACCACACTTCATTATTATTGTTCATTTATTTGTTTGCTGGAAATTAGAACTGAATTTTGAAATAGTTTTGAAACAAATCTTTGCGCATAACAAACGAAATTAATTATGTAGGCTAATGGATGTCTGTGCCTACACCACGTTTCCTTATCCACAAGAGTGAAAGTGAAAGTAAAGAATGAGGAGGCTCATTCTCTCATTCTCGCGCTGTAGATGCTCTGTTTAACTGTTTTCTCGCTAGTGAAGCGTTTAGTTTTTCCACTTGCAAAGTCCGCCATGTAAATAGCAAATGCGCTATGGCGCAATTCAACTGACTCTTAAAGGGAATGGGAGATGAGACTCTGATTGGTTTATTCTCCAAACACACCTATAACTCATTAAGAGAATAAACACAGCCCTGTTAGACCATGCGCCGCGGCTCAAAGCAGAATTTCCCGTCCTTAAAATAGCAAAAGTGGATTCTGACACGCACTTACTGCTTTTGCGCCGTGTGCTTTGGACTTTGTGCCTAGATTGTTAAAAAAGGGCCCATTATGTTAAGCAGGTGTATTTTTGGCATTAGTGAAAAAAAATAAATAAATAAAATAAAACATTGTACAGGTAAAAAGGATTTTTCATGCCAAAAATCATTAACATTTTAGGTAAATCTCATGTTTCATTAATATATTTATTTGTAGATTCTCGACTGTAAAAGCATACTTGTTTTATTACTTGTTATATGCATTGCTAAGAAATTCACTTGGAAAATATAAGGGACATTTTCCCAATAATAGTTTTAACCTTTAGGTTCCAGATATTTAAATAGTTGTATCTCGACCAAATATTGCTAGAATATCATAACAAACCAATGGAATCAAATCAATAGAATTAATTCAGCTTCCTGAATTATCATAAATACATTTAAAAAAACAACACTTATGACTGGTTTTGTGGTCCAAGGTCACAAAAAATAATAGTGTTTTTTTTATATATTATTCAAAAAAGCTTACAAATTGTTCCTTTAACTTAAATTGAGCAACTTATTATTTATTGCTAGTTTGTATTTACTGTATGCAAGGAATTTCCATTTTCACTTGGTTTCTTATGATTACTTTTTTGTTCAGATTTTGTTGAGACCTTTTCTTTTTATTTATCTCTGGATCGCTTTCTAAAGTGTGCACAAATTGGATTGTAATCTATCTATTTAACACATCCCAGAAACGTATGATAACCTTGTTTTGGTGTGCTTTCTGACAACATATCCTAAAATGATCACATGCTTATTATGATTGAGATCAGTAGATGGATTTGTGGCTGTTCGATGCATTTGATCACATTATAGTGTTTGTTCTACAAAATATATCTAATCATGTATCTTTTGACTACCTGTAGATGTGGTTGGAACTGAAATCTGAACTTATTTTAGACTCTGTTTACATGTGTCGTTTAGTGCTGTCTTCTTTTTATTATATTGACAAAAACAGATCTTAAAGGAAAAGTTCAGCCATAATACAAATGTACTCACGATTACTTAAGTGATTCCAAACCTCAATAAATTGCTTTCTTCTGTTGAACACAAAAGAACATATTCAGAAGATTTTCAGATTAAAAAATAAATAAATGAATAAATAAATAAATAACACATTAAAAATACATACAAAATATAAAAATAAAATAAACAATTATTTTAAAATAAATAAAAATAAATAAATAAATAAATAAATGCATTAAAAAGTAATTAAAAATATATTTTAAATTAAAATAAACAAAATAAATAAATTAATTAATAAAAAATTATAAAATAAATAAATAACACATTAAAAAATTAATAAACATTAAAAAATAAATACAAAATAAATAATACATTAAAATACATTAAAAATAATACAAATAAAGTAAACATTTTTTTTAAAAATCAAATAAAAAATTAAAATAATATAAAAATAAATAAACAAATAATAAAATAAAATAAAATATTATTTTAAATATAAATATTATTTATTTAAATAAAAACTTATTAAAATCTAAATAACATCTCATCTTGTGTTTAACTGGTTTGGAACAAGTAAGAATTTTTATGTATGTATTTGTTAGGGTGAACTATCCCTTTAATTCAAACAGTGCTTATGTAACAACACCCTGTGTCAGCTAACATTGATTTAGCAATTCCATTTGTTGATTTTTTTCTCCCTTGCCTTCAAACTTTACATTCTTAGCTAGGAAAGGCTGTCAGCGTTTTAAAAATTAAATGAAGTCTTTTGTGGAAGTTTTTTTTTCCTTCTTCATGTTTTACGTTGTTCCTGCTCAGCAGTGTTTGCAGTGGTGGCCCTCTGAGAACTCCACGCTGTGATATTAATTGCTTGTTTTAACAGCGAGGCTGACTCATTCAGACTTTACCCCTGAGAACTGATTTTTTTTTTCTCCTGCTTTCTTTTTCCTCTCGGCTGCTATTATCTAAAAGCAGAGGCGATGAGTTCCTGAACCGATGGGAAATCTGCTGCACACTGGGACGGTAACAGACACAAGTCGGACACTCTAGTGTGTTTATCTTATACAGTGCAGATAACGTTAAAAGAATTTCTCTGAAACCTACCGAGCGAGCAAAATGACAAAAATGCTGAAGATAAGAATACATACACTAGCAAAAAGTTTTGGGTGGGTAAGATTTTTGATGTTTTTGACAGTAGTGTCTTGTATTCACCATTTATTTGATCATAAATACAGTAATATTTCAAAATTTGTATTATATTTTAACATGTAAGTTAATCATGTGATTCAAAGATTAATTTTCACAATTATTATTGGTGATAATTATTAATGGCGACATAATTATTTAGAAAAATTATGTAATTATCACAAAATGTTTCAGGAACCAGCCTAGACTGATCACATCAGTGTAATTGTAAGGGTTAAAGGGATAGTTCACCCAAAAATGAAAATTCTGTCACCATTTACTCATCCCTGTCTCAAACATAAATGAGTTTCTGTCTTTGGACACAAAACAAGATATTTTGAAGACAGCTGAAAACATCATTGACTTCAATAGTAGGAAAAACAAATGCTAAGTCAATGGTTACAGGTTTCCAACATCCTTGAAAATATCTTTTTCTGACAGAATTTAAATTTTTGGATGAACTATCCCTTTAACCTTTTAACGTATGCAATCACACCGGTGTGATATAGTCTGGTTTCTGAAACATTTTGCGGGAATTCTGTTACCGTTAATAATTATCACCAGTAATAATTCTAAAAATGAATCTTTGAATCACATAATTAAATTACATTTTAAAATATAATACAAATGTTTTAAATATTATTGTTTCTGATCAAATAAACACAGCCTTGGTGAACACACCTGTGTGATTGATCCATTAAAAGGATAGTTCACCAAAAGATTCTGTCATAATTTTGTCTCAAACATGTACAAGTTTAGTATAGTAGGAAAAACAAATACTAAGTTAATAGTTACAGGTTTCCAACATGCTTGGAAATATATTCTCTTGTGTTCAAGAGGAGAAAGAAACTCAAAAGGGTATGAAACAAGTAAAGGATGAGTGAATGATGACAGAATTTTCATTAATTTTTGAATGAACAATCCCTTTAACCCCTTAAATTCATACAATCACACTAGTGTGATCAGTCAACTCTTGTTTCTGAAACATTTTGTGATAATTCTGTGATTTCTGAATTGAAATTACTCATAAAAGTTTGAAACAAGTAAAGGACAAGTAAATGGTGACATAACTTTCGTTTTTGCATGAACTATCCCTTTAATCCTTTAATGCATACAATCAAACTGATGTGATCAGTCTAGTCTGGTTTTTGAAACGTTTTTGGAGTAATTCTGTAATTTCTGAATGTTTCGGTAACCATTAATAATTATTACTAGTAATAATTACAAAAAATAAAACTTTGAATCCCATTATTAAAATACATTTTAAAATATAATACAAATTTTGAAATATTATTGTTGATGATCAAATAAACACAACCTTAGTGAACACATCTGTGTGATTGATGCATTAAAATGATAGCTCACCCAAAAAATTTAATTCTGTCACCATTTACTCCTCCTTTACTTGTTTCAAACATGTATGAGCTTCTTTCTTCTGACACTAAACAAGATATTTTGAAGAAAACTGAAAACATGTTACCATTGACCTCCATACTAGGAAAAAATAATACTAAGTCAATGGTTACAGGTTTCCAACATCCTTGAAAATATCTTTATCTGACAGAATGAAATTTTTTGGATGAACTATCCCTTTAACCTTTTACGCATACAATCACACCGGTGTGATCAGCCTAGTCTGGCTTCTGAAATGTTTTGCTGTAATTCTGTAATTTCAGAATAATTCTGTCACCGTTAATAATTATCACTAGTAATAATTCTAAAAATGAATCTTTGAATCAGATTATTAAATTACATTGCAAAATATAATACAAATATTGAAATAATATTGTTTATGATCAAATAAATGCAGCCTTGGTGAACACACTTGTGTGATTGATGCATTAAAGGGATAGTTCACCAAAAATTTAAATTCTGTCACCATTTACTCATCCTTGTCTCAAACATGTGTGAGCTTCTTTCTTCTGACACAAAACAAGATATTTTGAAGAAAGTTGAAAATCTATAACTATTTACTTCCATACATTCCAAACAAATGCTAAGTCAATGTTTACAGGTTTCCAACATCCTTGGAAATATCTTCTTTCTTCTGTTCAGGAGAATAAAGAAACTCATAAATGTTTGAAACAAGTAAATGATGAGTAAATAGTGACAGAATTTTCATTTTTGGATGAACTATCCTTTTATCCCTTTAATGCATGCAATCACACCGGAGTGATCAAGTTAGTCTGGTTTCTGAAACATTTTGTGATAATTATTACTCATAAATATTTGAAACAAGTAAAGGTTGAATAAATAATGACATACCTTCATTTTTTTGATGAACTATCCCTTCAACCCTTTAATGCATACAATCACACTGGTGTGATCAGTCTAGTCTGGTTTCTGAAATGTTTTGCAATAATTCTGTAATTTCTGAATAATTTGGTCACCGTTAATAATTATCACCAGTAATAATTCTAAAAAATAACATTTGAATCACATGATTAAATTACATTTTAAAATATAATACAATTTTTGAAATATTACTGATCAAATAAATGCACTTTAATAGAGATATGAACCAAATCACCTACCTTGCCTTTAAAATCACATGAAAAAATATGGAACAAAACAGGAACCGATGTGAAGCTGATGTGAATCTTTTGTAGTTTTCACCCAAGTATAACTCTTACCAGGTACTGTTACAGAATTAGGATGAGTAGAATCCCTTGCAATGCTATTTTAGTTATTCAGTAGGGGACTATCTCAATAAAGAGTTAGCAGATATTAAGCAGACAGTCTAGTAATTCTCTAATGACTAATAGTTTTCACATATTGTCAACAGAATGTCTTAAGGGGACCGTCAAAATAAATTACCTACTTCTGTCTGTACTTCTGGAAAGCCCAAACCAGCTTATAGAGGTCTCTTGCAGTATATTAAACAGTGAAATTATGATTTTTCTTGGGGGCTTATCACGTGATCGCGTTGGTATCGATGTAGCTCATCTGTTCTAATTAAAAGCTTTGGTCACATTTAAGGACAGCCGCTAAACATATGGCAATCACAATTGCAATTAACCAAAATGCCCACTCGTATATCTCTTCCTGATCCTCGTTAAACATGGTTTTCCTCATTCAATCAAGCTCTTGAATAATATATAAAGCATTTGCTGCAACGTAATCAATCTCAGCTGTAAAAAAAGAAATCGCACTCTCCGGACCACACATGCATCTCATTCGAGCCCCATGCAGACAGTTTACTTGGATTACAATTGGTTGCTTTTAAATATATTAAGCTTTATAAAGAAACAAAGCCTTTTCCAAGGTTGTTTATGAATATGTGTTTACACTGAACTTTAAAAAAACTCTCCCAATTTTTCTTTCTGCCAAGTCAGGGGTGTTTTAGTGTTGTGTGTGCATAGTAAATCAGAATGATCATCAGAATGATCATCAGAATGTCCGATTTACTAGATTTCAATGAATCTACTATATAATTAATTCAAGTATAATTTATCTTGAGTGCACTGCTGGAAAGATAAATTTCAACTAGTGACCCCAAAAAAAAAATCATATATGAACAAAAAATCTAAACTTAATGCATGAATGTTGTTGCATTAGATTAAAGGAGGGAACTATTAAATTAAGATATTTTGAAGAAAGCTGAAAACCTGTAACCGTTGACTTCCATAGTAGGAAAAAATAAATACTAAGTCAATGGTTACAGGTTTCTAACATCCTAAATGTTTGAAACAAGTAAAGGACGAGTAAATGTTGACAGAACATTCATTTTTGTACAAACTATCCCTTTAACCCCTTAATGCATACAATCACACCGGTGTGATCAGTCTAGTCTGGCTATTTATATTTTTAGTGTTGTGTGTGGGTAGTAAATCAGATTAATCACCAGAATATCTGATTTACTAGATTTCAATGAATCTACTACATAATTAATTCAAATATAATTTATCTTGACTGCACTGCTGGCAAGATAAATTTCGACTAGTGACCCAAAAAAATGAACAAATAATCAAAACTTAATAAGGCGTGAATGTTGTTGCATTAGATTAAGCAGGGATAATTAAAGTGGCTGGATGTTATTTATTGATTTATTTAGTTAAATAAAAACTTTCAACAATCTTGCATACTTTTTAACAATACTGTTATTGTTGTTCATTTTTTAAAAATGATCTAATGCAACAAACTTCAAAATAATTATTTAATAATATTTCAAAATAAAAATACAATGAATACCGTAAAATAAAATTTGCTGCCTTCATTAAAAAAAAAGTTGGTTTAAATTAATGCTGAAAGTCATTTTAGTTGGCTTAATATTATTTGATAATAAAAATAAAGTATAAAAATGAAGCTAATACATATTTAACTTTATGTTTTAGAGTGTTTTAGTTTTGTATTCTAAATTTTTATGTCATTGAATTAGATAAAAATTCATATCTTTGCAATTTTTCAATCAAAACATTGAATAGTGTATTTTTGTTGGAGTTTATTTTTATTATGACAATGATGCTCAATTTCATTTATTTTTGGTATTTTTGCTGCTCTAAAAAATACAGTTTTTTCCTACTATTTATTTCCAAAGTGCTGTTTAACAAAGAGAATACGTATTCAACACATTTTAAGCATAATAGTTTTAATAACTAATTTCTAATGACTACTTAATTTTGTCTTTGTCATGATAACAACAATTAATATTTAATATTTATTTTACAAGATACTACAGTCAAAATTATTGTAGCTTAACTTTTTTTAGTCACCTCAACTTACATTAATTAAACTGACTAAACATAATGGCCCAGTTTCACAAACAGGGCTTAGCTTAAGCCAGGACTAGACCTTAGTTAAATTAGGCTGTTTAAGCCACATTTTTTAAAAACAGCTTTAGAAAGTACATTACTAGTGTGCACCTGTAGACAAAATAAGACAATGACATATTTTAAGACATCTCACTGCAAGTTATTTTCAGTTGAGACAGCTCAAACATGCAATTTAATCCACGACTAGCCTTAAACCTTGTTTGTGAAACCAGGGGAATAAGTTAACTTTGTATAACTTCAATAAGTAGTTGATTTGACCTGAATAACTTATCAAAATAAGTTAAAGTAACATAAACCCATTTGTCATATCATATTTTCAGTGTATTATTCAGCATAAAGTACAATTTAAAGGGACTGAAATAAATGAAAATTCTGTCATTATTGTTCCGAACCTTTATGATTTCCTTTCTTCTGTAAAGCACAAAGCAAGATATCATCAAGAAAGCTGAAAACCTGTAACCACTCACTCCAATAGTATTTGTTTTTTTTTCCTACTATGAAAGTCAATAGTTACAGGTTTCCAACTTTCTTTAAAATATCTTCTTTTTGTGTTTGACAGAAGAAACAAACACATAAATATTTGAAACCCCTTGACGATGAGTAAAAAGTGAGTTAATTTTTATTATTGGGTGAACTATTCCTTTAAACTTAAAACAAAAGATCAATACGTTTACGTTGCGTTAACTTATTTTAATAAGTTAATCAGGTTTCAACATTTTTTTTAAGTTATACAAAGTTTAACTTAATAGTTTTAGTCAGTTTAACTGATAAGTTGAGATGAGTAGAAAAGTTCATTTGAATCCGAGTAATCTGATTTACTAGATTTAAATGAATTATAAATTAAATATAGTTTGTCTTGACTGATAAATTTCGAATAGTGGCCCAAAAAAATCATATGAATAAATAATCAAGACTTAATAATGTTGAATGTTGTTGCAGTAGATTAAAGTGTTTGGATGTTTATAGATTTTCTACTTTAATAAAAAATGTTACAAATATTTTGCATATTTAAAAATAGTTATTGTGTTCATTTGTAAACGATCTAATGCAAAAAAAAGCAGCAATATTTTTTGTAGGTTAACTACTACTGTTTTTTTAATCTAAAAATGCCTCTTTGACCTACTTTCCCATACTTAAACAAGGTCATTAATAATGCCCTTTTATTTTTATTGTACAAACAAAAATACTCATCCAATTAGACGGCGGTCTTGAACATCATACACTGAAAAACAAATAAACTGGATTTACTCAATTTTTTAAGGTAAGTGGTTGCAAACAATTTATATGGGCTGAATTCAAACAAACAAATTAAGCTCAGCATTACTAAAAGTAATTTATTTGTGATTTGTTTAAATTCAGCCCATATACAGTTGAAGTCAGAATTATTAGCCCTCCTGAATTATTAGCTTCTGTATATATTTATTTTCCCAAATTCTGTTTAATGGAAAGAAGATTTAACATTTCTAATCATAATAGTTTTAATAACTCATTTCTAATAACTGATTTATTTTATCTTTGTCATGATGACAGTAAATAATATTTGACTAAATATTTTTCAAGATACTAGTATTTGGCTTAAAGTGACATTTAAAGGCTTAGCTAAGTTAATTAAGCAAGTTAGGGTAATTACGCAAATCATTTATTGTTCATTTCTTCACAAGCCGTTTATTATATTTATGATCTGTCAAACTTCTAAATATTACTATATGTCAATCGGAATAATTAGTTATAAACATAAATGTAAAATGGACAACTACTGTCTTTATATAAATCTCTATTGCTATCAATCTAAATGATACTTAATGCATTTCGCTGGTAGTTTCAGGAGTATTTTTTCTTTAATATTAAAGAAGAAAAATAATCTGTGACAAAATACATACAATTAAAAAAAAACTAAATAGTGAATAAAATTGTAAAAACAAGACTGCACAGATCATAAAGTTTATTACAAGAAAAAATAGTGTGATATTATATATTAGGGTAATACTAATATACAGTTAAAATTAGAATTAGAATTAGAATTATTAGCCCCCCTGAATTATTAGTCCCCTCTTTATTTTTCCTCCGATTTTTTTCAACACATTTCTAAACATAATAGTTTTAATAACTCATTTCTAATAACTGATTTATTTTATCTTTGTCATGATGACAGTAAATAATATTTGACTAAATATTTTTCAAGATACTAGTATTTGGCTTAAAGTGACATTTAAAGGCTTAGCTAAGTTAATTAAGCAAGTTAGGGTAATTACGCAAATCATTGTATAACAGTGGTTTGTTTTAGGGATGTCCAGATCCGAACACATCCGATCGGGAATCGGGCCCGATCACGCTGTTTCGATCAGAATCGGATGTTACCTCCCGATCAGGACTTGAATTTATCACTGTAAAACCCAACAGTCAACTTTCTCAAATGATTTCTCAATAGATTTGGGAAACGCCAAATCAACCAACTATGTTTGTAATGACAGAACTTGCGACTTTAGTTGGCTAACCATGGTTTTCGGAAACGCGCCCCTAGGACATCCATAGTTTGTTCTGTAGACTATCGAAAATAAATATGGCTTAAGGGCAGACACAGTGAGTTTTGTGACTTTTAATCTGCCTTTTTATGTTTTGAAGGTGAATGTCTGAGAATAAATGATACATAATGTAATTTTTTTCTAATTATTTTTTAATGAAACCTGCTTTTAATGGGATAGTTCATTCATTCATTCATTCATTTTCTTGTCGGCTTTGTCCCTTGCGGGGTCGCCACAGCGGAATGAACCGCCAACTTATCCAGCACGATTTTACGCAGCGGATGCCCTTCCAGCCGCAACCCATCTCTGGGAACATGGGATAGTTCACTAAATTAAAATAAAAAACAAACAAATAAATAAAATAAAATAAAATAAAATAAAATAAAATAAAATAAAATAAAATAAAATAAAATAAAATAAAATAAAATAAATATAGCTTAGGGGGGCTAATAATATT
The DNA here is from genome assembly GCA_903798195.1 of Danio kyathit. Taxonomy (NCBI): domain Eukaryota; kingdom Metazoa; phylum Chordata; class Actinopteri; order Cypriniformes; family Danionidae; genus Danio; species Danio kyathit. The sequence goes on along the minus strand of LR812536.1, from coordinate 57,463,540 downwards.
GACCTTAAAATTTTTTTTTTTTAAATATTCTCTCCAGTTTGTCATAAAGCCTATAAATATATGAAATGATTCACTGAGGAGGGCAGACACAGTGAATTTTGTGACTTTTAATCTGCCTTTTTATGTTTTGAAGGTGAATGTCTGAGAATAAATGATACATAATGTAATTTTTTTCTAATTATTTTTTAATGAAACCTGCTTTTAATGGGATAGTTCACTAAATTAAAATAAAAAACAAACAAATAAATAAAATAAAATAAAATAAAATAAAATTAAATTAAATTAAATTAAATTAAATTAAATTAAATTAAATTAAATTAAATTAAATTAAATTAAAATAAAATAAAATAAAATAAAATAAAATAAAATAAATATAGCTTAGGGGGGCTAATAAAATTGACCTTAAAATGTTTTTTTTTTTAAATATTCTCTCCAGTTTGTCATAAAGCCTATAAATATATGAAATGATTAACTGAGGAGGGCAGACACAGTGAATTTTGTGACTTTTAATCTGACTTTTTATGTTTTGAAGGTGAATGTCTGAGAATAAATGATACATAAATAATGTAATTTATTTTTTATTTTTTAATGAAACCTAATTTTAATGGTTTTGTTTACTAAATAAAAATAAAATAAAATAAAATAAAATAAAATAAAATAAAATAAATATAGCTTAAGGGGGCTAATAATATTGACCTTAAAATGTTTTTATTAAAAAATAAGCAAAATGCTTTTAATCTAGCCAAAATAAAACAAATAAGACTTTCTCCAGAAGAAAAAACATTATAGGAAATACCGTGAAAAATTCCTTGCTCTGTTAAACATCATTTGAGAAATATTTGATTTAATTCACTGGAGGGCGAATCATTTTGACTTTAACTGTAAATAGTTTGCAACCACTTACCTTAAACAAAATTGAGTGAATCCAATGAATCATTTTTTTTTTCAGTGCAGACATTATGATAAATCCAAAAACCCAAAACCAACAGAACACAAGCAGGAAGCACAGAAGGAATGGAGTGTTTTCAGTGAGAGAGAGTGAGGGACAAACAGAGGAGAAGAAACACAGGAGTGCTGCAGTCTGTGTACCTTCATAAGGGAAAGGCCTACAATGGCATGCGTTAGTGTGAGCTAGGCTGGATGGTTGCGTACTCGACAAGGTCCCCGGCCGTTTGCACTGAGCTGCGTGGACTGGGAGAGGAAGCCAGAGCTGCAGTATCCAGTTCCGCGTACTGGACATCACAGTCCTTGTGGCCAGAGTTCTGGAGATGAGAGAGGTGGAGAGGGTGAATGAGGAGCTCACACACACACACACATACACACACACATTCAGAAGATAGAACAGAGCTGTTACTCCGCGCACAGAGAACAGACTCCGGGTTAGTGGAAATGAGAGAGACAAAAAATATTCAATGATTCAGTGAGGAGGACGGACAGAATGACTTTTATTCTGCTTGTCTTATGCTTTTTTTTTTTTGTTTGTTTGAAGGTGAACATCTGGAAAAAAGTTTAGATAAATAAGTAAAACTAACTTTTTGTTAATGAAGCCTATTTCTAAATAGTTATTTTTTATTAAATGTTATATAATGTTGTGATTATGGCATTTTTAATTGGCCACATATTCTCTCCAGTTTGTCATAAAGCCTATAAATATATTAAATAATTCACTGAGGAGGGCAGACAGACTCTTATTCTGCCTTTTTATGTGTTTTTGTTTGAAGGTGAAAGTCTGGGAAAAAATGATAGATAAATAAATTAAAACATTTTTATTTTTTTAATGAAACCTGCTCACTCAAATAAAATGAAATAAAATGAAATTAAATAAATAAATTTTTAATTAAATGAATTTTCTCATTATGACAATTTTAATTGACCACATATTTTGTTCGAAAAATTCATATAAAGTGTATGATTATTGACATTGTTAAAATATGAGATTATTCCTTTTAATTAGTTTATGAAAAATATTAGTTTTGTAATATTTATTAATTAATTTAAATACATTTGTACATACATACATACATACATACATACATACATACATACATTGTAGTAATTAAGCTGTGGCTTTACAATAAAGACAATGTGAATGTTTTTATTCTTATAGATCTTATTTATTCATTTACACTATTCTCAACTTTTATTCTTATTAGATAATCCTTAATGTATATAGAATATTGCTTAATGTATACAGAGTGATTTTAGTTACATATAAATAGGTATATATATATATGTTGTATCAAACTAATGTAATTCCTACACCGTTGGATGTCAAATTAAAGCTGGCACTCTGCAGTTAAAGCACATCTTGTTCATTTCATTTCAAATTTATTGTGTTGGTGTATAGAGCCAAAAATGTTAGAATAGTGTCTATGCTCAAATATGTATGGACTTAACTGTATATACTGTATATATACATAGATAAGAATATATATATAAAGAATATATATACAAAAAATAAATAAACAAATCAAAAAACTAAACAAAACACAGAAAACAAAGAGGCAAAAAACTTTCTCTCCCACACACAAAAATAAAAAACACACACAAAACAAAGCAAACAAAAAATAAAAAGCAAAAAAATGACCAAAAACAAAAAACAAAAACTAAAGTAGACAAAACTAAACAAAACACAACACAAAAAAACAAAACAAAAAAAAAACAATATGAACACAAAACAAAAGAAGCACAAAACAAAACACACAAAAAATACAAAAAACAAACACAAAACAAAGCAAAAGTACACTAAATAATACAGGAAATGAACAAAACAAAACAAAATTAGACAAAACTAAACAAAACACAAAACAAACAAAAACATTATAAACACAAAACAAAACACAAAATAAACAACACAAAAAGCACAAAATATAATATATATATATATATATATATATATATATATATATATAATTAATAATAATTAAAAGCCTGGGTGCTGGTCCGCACTGGGCTCTTATTTTGAGGGCTATCAGAGGAAAATGGCCGTTTCAGCACCGCCTACATGTGTATAATGAATTTTGGAGTCATTTATCCGTTTTCCTGCCCTAAACTGAAAAAACAGAAATCGAGCCCAAATCTCGTTTTTTTGTGAGCAAAAGAAAAACCAAAAAATGGCAGTTTTTTTTTATTTTCCTTTTTTTTTGTTTGAAAATGGATATAGAATGGACAGAAGATACCCTGATTCAAAACACACACACAGAAAACAAATACAAAGCAAAGCAAACCAAAACAAAATTAAACAAAAAGCTAAATTAAACAAAACAAAAAGCACAAAATTTAACCAAAAAAAAAAAACAACATAATTAGACAAAACTAATTTAACAAAAAAAAAAAAACACAAAACATAAACAAAAACAACATAAACACCAAACAAAACCAAAATTAAACCAAAATTAGACAAAACTAAACAAAACACACAACCCCCTACCCAAAACGAGCACAAAACAAACAGCACAAAAAACAAACAAACAAACAAGCAAGCAAACACAAAACAAAGAACAAACAAAACACACAAACACAAGACAATTTATTTTTTACAAATTACTTTTACTTTTTTTTTGATTTACCCTATTGCCTGTGTAGTTGTGCCAGTAATTATTTTTTAACGCTACACTAACATATAAATTGTGTGTAAACATGACAGAGGCATTTGCCAGTGTGTTGGTCTCAGTCTGCCTTCTGCCCATACAGCTGTTAAATCATGTAGTTCAGGCTCCTCCAGTGAAGTGACATGGAAGAGCTGAGCTGAGCTGAGATGAATGGACAGACATTATGAAGCATGATAATGATAACACAGAACGCAGACATGCTGATGTTTTCATATGGAGACAGATGGCCTGGCGTGTAACCGATAAATCAATCAAGGCTAGAACAAACAAACCACAGCCTCTTTAGAAGGGCCAAGGACTCAAACACTGCTCCTCAAGGTTGAACAAATGACAGTCAGTGATGTGGATCTGAGAGATGGCACACACACACACAGCGACCCCGGATTTACACTATGCTTCAGTGGCACATTTACAGATCTTAAGGCAAACAAATGTGATAGATTAAGCACTTTTGTTAAGTTCTTTCATTACTGCAATGCTTTATTTATTCATTTTACTTCGGCTTAGTCTCTATTTCAGAGGTTGCCAACTATTCTGGCATATGTTTTTTTAACGCAGTGGATGCCTTTCCAGTTGTAACCCAGTACTGGGAAACACCCTTACTCACACTTATGCACTACAGCCAATTTAGTCTATTCAGTTCACCTATGCCGCAGTCTTTGGGATGTGGGAGAAACCAGAGCACCTGAAGGAAATCCACGCATCATGGGGAAAATCATGCAAACTCCACATAGAAATGCCAACTGGCCTAGCCGAGACTCGAACCAGTGACCTTCTTGCTGTGAGGCGAGAGTGCTACCCACTGCGCCACCGTGCTGCCCCCAGCAGACAACTCACCAATTCAAATGATTCATTCAGAGTGTGTCTCCAGTAAACAATTCACTGATTCAAATGTTCCCTTTAGAGGGAGTCTCTGGTAAACAACTCACTAATTCATATGATTCATTCAGAGTGAGTCTCTAGTAAACAACTCACTGATTCAAATGCTCAATTTAAATGATTTAAATAATCTGCTTAGAGTTAGCCTCTGGTAAACAACTGCCTGATTCATCTGATCCTTTCAGAGTGAGTCCCTGGCAAACAACACTCTCATTCAAAATGATTAACTCAGACTGAGTCTTCAGCAGTGCCTAATTTGTGAATTTCAGGCATGTTACCCGAGGATGGAGAGGTGTCACGCACCTGTCAAGTAGAGAGCGGGAGATCGGGGGTTGGGGGGTCGGTGCGGTGGAGGGGTGTCGTGGACGAAAGTGAGCATGACGGGGTGTCGCGGACGGAAGTTGCGAAAGAAAGTGAAAGTGAACAGCGGACGGGGAAGGAGGGCGGTTGAGGAGGGGGATCGGTAACATGAGGTGCCGGATCAGATTTACAAATTTACAAATTAAGCCGTGGTCTCCAGTAAACAACTCTCTGATTCAAGTGATCCACTTATAATTATAAAGTACTTCTAATGCTGTGTTCACACCAGACGCGGAACGTGTGAATGAATCACGCCATTCGCGCGTAAATAGACACGTGAACCCTTTAAGTTTACTCGATTCATTTGTGTATCAAATTCACTTCATCCGCGCATCAAATTCACTTCACAATAGCAGCGGATTCGCATCATGGGTAGGGCTTCTGTCTGCCCTGTGACTCTTGCTTCGTTGCTAAATGGCTAACATGGATTTTATTGAGAGATCAGCTGTGTTCATGTGCTTTTGGAAGGCTGAAAAATAGAGTATATTTGTTCGGCGCCGTGTCTGAGTGCACTTGATCCTTTCAGAAGTGCGCCCAGCTCTGTGAGTTCATCAACTCCTCCAGACACTATACCTGGATGACAGAAGCTTTCTGCGGTGCTTCAGAATTAGCCAAGCCCAGTTTGATGAGCTGTTGTCCGGTGTCGGCAAGAGGATTTCCCCTCGGGACACCAACAACAGGCACTACGTCATAATCATTCCCCTACAAGAGCAAGCTCATGATTGGTTAATGCGGCACGAATGTTGGCTGAAGTTCAGATTTCGCTCGAATCGCGAATCACGTCATTTGCGCAGCCTCAAGCCTCATTCACACTACAAGCGACTCGCAGAGCAACAAGCGACCATTCAATTCAATGGAGAGTGAGCGACTTTCGGTGACCTCCATCTACTGCTGCTCAGATCTGCGTTTGCAGCAGATCGCCACCACTACAAAGTCGCTGCTAGTGTGAATGACGCTTCATTCAATCAAATCGCGCCGCAGGATATCTATTCTCGTCTTTGCACTGACTTAACATGTAAATCATTTGCGCTTCTTGTGTGTGAACTAGGCGCTGTGTGATTTGGGGAAAATATGTAATTGCGATTTTATTGACAGATATTGCGATTTTATTTTAATTTAATTCAAGCTGATTTTGATTTAATTCAAGCTTCAGCTCAATAATCTGTAAGCCGTGGCAACAATTCTGTCACAGCTCTTAAAAATTACCTGTTTTTGTTCAGTTTCTCTGACTTTGAAACCAAAATATTCCCATATTACAAATGCTGTTTTTCTTTGATAAGAATTCGTCTATTAATGCTTCTGAAGCAGCAGTTGCCATAATCCCAATTGTCAGCGTTTTTGCTTTGTTTTCTTTTTTTTTTTTATTGTAGTTCAAATTGCGCAATTCTGATTGGCAGAATGAAAGTGTGCTCACTCAATTGGCTAGTTATAAAGCCCCAGTCAGATCACACCATTTTCTTGATGTAGGGGGTTGTGGTGAGTCGTAAACGACAAATGGACGTCGTAACACAAGATTCAATTGTTTCTTTTCGTGTAATGTAGGTCATGAAAACCATTACCATGTCTGCGACGCCTTGCAAAAAGTCTAGCATGTTTAATTTTCTGAAGCATAGCAGACTGGTTTTGAAGCACTTCACCTTAGATTTTATTCATTATTCTTGTTTACATATATACAGTTGAAGTCAGAATTATTAGCCCCCCTGAATTATTAGACCCCTTGTTTATTTTTTCCCCAATTTCTTTTTAACGGACAGAAGAATTTTTTCAACACATTTCTAAACATAATAGTTTTAATAACTCATTTCTAATAACTTTATTTTATCTTTGTCATGATGAGAGTAAATTATATTTTACTAGATATTTTTCAAGACCCTTCTATACAGCTTAAAGTGACATTTAAAGGCTTAACTAGATTAATTAGGTTAACTAGGCAGGTTAGGGTAATTAGGCAAGTTATTGTATAATGATGGTTTGTTCTGTAGACTATCAAAAAAATATAGCTTAAAAGGGCTAATAATTTTGACCTTAAAAAAATTTAAACTGCTTTTATTCTAGCCGAAATAAAACAAATAAAACTTTCTCCAGAAGAAAAAATATTATCAGATATACTATGAAAATTTCCTTGCTCTGTTAAACATCATTTGGGAAATATTTAAAAAAGAAAATAAAATCAAAGGGGAGCTAATAATTCTGACTTCAACTGTATATATTTCATATCGCAGCCTCTTGTGATTAATTAATCGCAACGTTTTAAATTGCGATTGCGATTCGATTTCGAATAATCGCACAGCCCTAGTGTGAACGCAGCATAATACTTAAGTACAGTATGTTAAGTGAGCACTACATACTTTTAATGGAGTAATTTTTTTTGAGAAAAAAGAAATACATAAAGGTTGGCAACCATTTGAGGTTGGGTAAATGGTGAGCATGTTATATGTAACATATATAACAATATATATAACAAATGAAAAACAAGACATGATCAGGAGAAGACAAAGTCAGCAAATGTGTCAACACACTTAAGAACTACCACAAAAAGAGCAGCACAATCAAAAACAATCAGCCATTCACGCTTAATAAAATCTGACAAGCATAACACGAAAAACAAACCAAACAGACACTAAAACAACCCAAGAACATTAGGATCAGATGAGATGACTGTGTTTTGGAATGATTTAGCCCATGAAATGTTTATGAGACAACTCCAATCTCATAAAAAGGTCGTTATCCGCGTTGTCCCGGCCACAAATGGTTGAATTGTAATAAAAGAATGCACAATTTGTGAGCGACGCTCTGGATTTCACCCGCAGGCCGCATTAATGTGGCGGTTCTTCAGCCATTATCCAATCACCACCGAGGAGCTAATGAACACTCGGGTGGAATTCTATAATCTCTCAGTGGTGGCACTTTATATTCAAACTAGGAGCGCAAACTGTCATCCTCCTTTATCATTACTTTCCCTTTCGTTTTCAGGCACAGCAGGATTTTCACTTCTGCTTTGACAGTTCCTATCCTCTTTATATCCCACAGTCCATGATAACATCGAGCGGATAATTGTTTTATTCAGATTCAAATGACAAACCCAGCGACGGCGCGGCGGACGAAGGGGCTTGTAATCTTCAGTAATTCGGTAGGTTTGTAAGCCGGTGTGATTGTGCGTGTGTGTGTGAACAGATGCTGCAGATATTGGTTTTGATGTCTGGCTGATAGTAATGCGAAGGGACGTTGAGTGTGAGGTATCCGCTGCTCCTTCTGAATGGGAGATGAGATGAGCTCTGCGGTATTTGTGTGTCTTTGGCGCAGTGCTGTGAACTCTCTGGCCTTCTCTGCTTAAGATGACAAAGTGAACAGGCAGACGGGTTGCCTCTACACCTACCCCACGCGTCTCCGCCTCCAGGGGGGTCGGGAGGATTTAGGAAGACGCTGGCTGCATGTTGATTCACCTGGCTGGTATCTGTACTGTACAGTGTGTGAGGTGGTAAATGGAAGGGGGATTCTAAAAGCCATCTTTGCTTTTTTTCGAAAGGTCGTCCATTGTAAAACTGAATTCCTTCTAGTGTTGCCAGATTGGGTGGATGATTTCCAGGCCAAAACCTGCCCACTTATCGAATAACCCACCCAAAACATTAGCTGCCAAAATGATTAAATAGTCTACTGTCATATTAAACAAGGTGGATACTGTTTTACACAAGAGATTATAATGTGTGTTTGTTATTTTTAGATTAATTGAAAAAGATATCCATTATTAGGTGACCAGAATTGTCAGATTGGGGTGCTATCATGTCATTTTGGCGTTGTTTACAATAGTGCATTTTCATTTTAAAGGACATATTAGGATACAGCTATGTCTGGTGTCCACACTACTCCAGCAAATTTAAGACATTAAAACAGAGCATTGTGAAAGACTCTGTTTTAGTTTAGAAACAGGGATAAAATGAAAATGTGCCAGTAAACAACTCACTGATTCAAAGGCTTTATTTAGAATGAGTCTCCAGTAAACAACTCACTGATTCAAATGATTATTCACAGTGAGTCTCCAGTAAACAACTCACTGATTCAAATGCTTTATTTAGAATGAGTCTCCAGTAAACAACTCACTGATTCAAATGATTATTCACAGTGAGTCTCCAGTAAACAACTCACTGATTCAAATGATTATTCACAGTGAGTCTCCAGTAAACAACTCACTGATTCAAATGATTATTCACAGTGAGTCTCCAGTAAACAACTCACTGATTCAAATGATTATTCACAGTGAGTCTCCAGTAAACAACTCACTGATTCAAATGATTATTCACAGTGAGTCTCCAGTAAACATATCACTGATTCAAATGATTATTCAGAATGAGTCTCCAGTAAATAACTCACTGATTCAAATGATTATTCAGAATGAGTCTCCAGTAAATAACTCACTCATTCAAATGATTATTCAGAATGAGTCTCCAGTAAATAACTCACTGATTCAAATGATTATTCACAGTGAGTCTCCAGTAAACAACTCACTGATTCAAATGCTTTATTTAGAATGAGTCTCCAGTAAACAACTCACTGATTCAAATGATTATTCACAGTGAGTCTCCAGTAAACAACTCACTGATTCAAATGATTATTCACAGTGAGTCTCCAGTAAACAACTCACTGATTCAAATGATTATTCACAGTGAGTCTCCAGTAAACAACTCACTGATTCAAATGATTATTCAGAATGAGTCTCCAGTAAATAACTCACTGATTCAAATGATTATTCAGAATGAGTCTCCAGTAAATAACTCACTCATTCAAATGATTATTCAGAATGAGTCTCCAGTAAATAACTCACTGATTCAAATGATTATTCAGAGTGAGTCTCCAGTAAACAACTCACTCATTCAAATGAATATTCAGAATGAGTCTCTAGTAAATAACTTACTGATTCAAATGATTCATTCATAAAGAGCCACTGGTAGACAACTCATTGATTCAAGGGATCCATTCAGAGTTAAGGTGCGTTCGACATGAAGCACAGCTGCAGCCGGTGATCAACGAGATTAGCCGAGCGCAGGCGGGGGCGGAGTTGAAAACGGAGCCGTAAAGCCGGACACTTCGGGGCTCGAAGTTGCTGCTGTCATGATGACCGATCACATGACGGGATCATTTATTTATTTGTTTATCTATTGTAATAACAACAAAATATTTACAGTACACATAAAACAGAATACAGTCTCTACAAACTATAATTCATTTTTAAACAAGGGAATTATTAATTAAAAGTAGCTTATATAACAAATGCATGAGAAATATGTGGAAAACGAGAGAGCACATAAAAAGGAAATAAATATCCACAAATAGGCCGATTAAACAAAACAATAAGCACAAATTCTTGGAGTTTAAGCATGAGACTTTAGGCTACCAGATGTTGAATGGTATGTCAATACTGTTCCAGTGCTTGTTTGAATATGCTAAAAGGGTTTACATTTATTTACATTTATAGATATAAAACTTTCCAATATATATTAGTGTAAAACCCAAAACAAGGTGTTTTGATTAAGTCTTAAACAATGATTAATTTGAATAATAAAAACATTTTTTAAAAAGCACTTTAATCTATAGAGATTGAACAAAAGGAGCACAATAAATGAGCTACACTAAATAGAAAATACCCAGAATGAGCAGGTACATCAACGACACTTTTAACATTTCTGCATAAATGGCTTAAGAGGAAATAACATATTTTATAATCATATATTTTTATATTTAATAAAATATTTTTTTACTTAATTTGTTAAGAAATCTTCATAGGGGTGTCAGGATCAATGATGATAATTATTTTATTACAAGTCTGTAAGACTTATTTGAGTTAATATTTGGTCATTTACTAAAATATATAATAAAGTAGTCTGTATAAAAAGGCCGAATAAACCTGTTCAAACAATCTAGACATTACGAATAAATGATTTAACAAAAGATGATACTGCAGTAAAATATTTGTAGTCTTTTAATAAGCATGATGTGTACAAGATAGAGAGGGTATGAACAACAGTTAATTGATTGTTTTGAAATTTGTGAATCGGAATTTGTCCAGTAATAAACCCGCAACACACGTGCTTGTTGTCATGCAGTGAACTCGGCCAATCGTGTAACATCAGTGTCGTCATCGCAGCTCCAGCAGGCGGTCTTCAGGTGCTGCGCGGGCTGACTCAATAGTCTGATCTCGGAGCGCTGTCGCGGTACTTTGATGCCACATGTGACAGTCACATGGCGTCAGCGCAGCATCAATCCGGACAACATTTCTAACCAGCATGCACCGCTTTAAGACAGATTTCGATCGATCTGCGCAGCGCTGCATGAAGTCGAACGCACCTTTAGTCTCCAGTAAACAATTCACTGATACAAACAATCCATTCAGAATGAGTCTCCAGTAAACAACTCACTGATTCAAATGATTATTCAGAGTGAGTCTCTAGTAAATAACTTACTGTTTCAAATTATTTATTTAGAAAGAGCCACTGGTAGACAACTCACTGATTCAAGTGATTCATTCAAAAAGAGCCACTGGTAGACAACTCACTGATTCAAGTGATTCATTCAAAAAGAGCTACTGGTAGACAACTCATTAATTCAAATGATCCATTCAGAGTGAGTCTGCAGTAAACAACTCACTCATTCAAATGATTCATTCAGAAGAGCCACTGGTAGACAATTCATTAATTCAAATTATCCATTTAGAGTGAGTCTTTGGTAAACAACTCACTGATTCAAATGATTATTCAGAGTGAGTCTGAAGTAAACAACTCACTGATTCAAATGATCCATTCAAAAAGAGCCACTGGTAGACAACTCACCGATTCAAATGATTCATTCAAAAAGAGCCACTGGTAGACAACTCACCGATTCAAATGATCAATTGAGAGTGAGTCTCCATTAAACAACTCACTGATAAAAATGATCCATTTAGAATGAGTCTTCAGTAAACAACTCACTGATTCAACGGATCTGTTTAGAGCCAGTCTCTGGTAAACGACTCACTGATTCAAATGATCCATTCAGAGTAAGTCTCCATTAAACAACTCACTCATTCCAATGATCCAATCAGAATGAGTCTTCAGTAAACAACTCACTGATACTACTGACCTGTTTAGAACCAGTCTCTGGTAAACAACTCACTGATTCAAATGATCTGTTTAGAGCCAGTCTCTGGTAAACAACTCACTGATTCAAATTATTTATTCAGAATGAGTCTCCGGTAGACAACTCACTGATTTAAATGATTTATTTAGATCTGTAGTAGTAAGCAACTCACTGATTCAAATGATTCATTTGTAGTCATCAAGTACTTCTAATACTTAAGTATTGTCATATGTAATTTAATGTGTATTTTATGTAGCACATTTATCGTGTATTTTCATACCCCCAAAGTGCTTTACAATCATGAGGAGAGTCTCTCCACACCACCACCAGTGTGCAGCATCCACTTAAAGAATGCAACGACAGCCACAGGACAACAGCGCCAGTGCGCTCACCACACACCAGCTATTGGTGGAGTGGAGAGACAATAATAGAGCCAATTCAGTGGATGGGGATAATTGGGAGGCCATGATGGGCAAGGGCCGATGGAGGGTATTTGGCCAGGACACCGTGTTACACCCCTATTCTTTACTAGAAGTGCCATGGGATTTTTTAATGACCACAGAGAGTCAGGACCTCGGTTTAACGTCTCATCTGAAAGACGGCGCTCACTGACAGTATAGATAGTGTTCCCATATACAGTCTCCCCTTCACTATACTGGGGCATGTTAAGTGAGCACTTTATACTTTTAATGGAGTATTTTTGTTTTGCCCTAATTTAAATGCAGCCATGATGCATATACTTAGCAAATTTGCCCATCTATTTTTTTTTTCTGCCAACTTGGAGTTTTGGTTACTGAATGGCTTTGCTGAGGTGCTTTTGTTACTAGTGTGTTTTCCTTTTAATATGCATACGTTTTGTTACAGTTATGCCTGGTGTCCACACTACTCCAGCATCTTCGAAACACATAAACAGAGCATTGTGAATGCACTGAAGAACCTTTTTAGTCTGAAAACAACAATTTTTGTTGAATTTCTATATCGGGCTAGATGAAAACGCACACAGTTTAAATGCAGCCATAGTTCATATAGTCAGCCTATATATATTTATATATATATACGCAGTTGAATTATTAGCCCCCCTGAATTATTAGCCCTCCTGTTTATTTTTTCCCAATTTCTGTTTAACAGAGAGAAGATTTTTTCAACACATTTCTAACCATGATAGTTTTAATAACTCATTTCTAATAACTGATTTATTTTATCTTTGCCATAATGACAGTACATATTATTTTACTAGATATTTTTCAAGACACTTCTATACAGCTTAAAGTGACATTGAAAGGCTTAACTAGGTTACTTAGGTTAACTAGGCTGGTTAGAGTAATTAGGCAAGTTATTGTATAATGATGGTTTGTTCTGTAGACTATCGCAAAAAAAAAAAAAAAAATAGCTTAAATGGGCTATTAATTTTGTCCTTAAAATGATGATTAAAAAATTTTATTCTAGCCGAAATAAAACAAAGAAGACTTTCTCCAGAAGAAAAAAATATTATCAGACATACTGTGAAAGTTTCCTTGCTTTGTTAAACATCATTTGGGAAATATTTAAAAAAGAAAAAAAATCAAAGGGGGGCTAATAATTCTGACTTCAAGTGTATATAGCCAAAACCTTTTGAAATATACGGCCCAATGACAATAATTTTAAATAACTGTGATTACAATTATTAACATTATTATTTTTCCCATAATCAGTCCTAGTCTTTAGTGTTTTTAAAATGATCTGTTTTCGGATCAAAGATGCTGGAATAGTGTGGACGTAAAGAAAAAACTGTAGCAGAACATGTGTTTTAAAACAAAAATGCACTAGTATAACCGGCACCTCAGGGAAATGTCATTTGTTATCTGACATATAGTTTACAAGATGTTTTACTGGCATCGAAACACTGATTCAGCGATTACTCGAGACACAATTTCACACATTTCAGGAAGTTGTACTGTTTCTTTCAGAACACCTTCTAATGTTCATTGATGTGTTTATCTTGCTATAACTATACTAAATCACTTCACGTCTGGCTTCATCTCCTCTGTCACAGTGCCGGCTTTCACTAACTGCAACTGGATCGATATGAAAAATGTGATGTGAAATGCGAAAATATACTTTGATGTGACTGGATGACATTGATTAATCTATTTTTGTGTGACAGAAGCTACAGTATAAATGTTTGTTAAAATTACTTTTACAAAATGCCTGAAAAAGAAATCTCATGAGTGTTTTCTTTACTTATTGTAAAAATTATTTTGCCAATTTGATGTTTACATGTTCAATCTGCAATTTCAATTTGCACATTTTGAAATGTAGCGTACACAATGGACATTTTACAATAATACTAAATACCAAATTATTAAAACATTATTGCTTTGATCAATTTGGAGGCTACGTTATTGAGGACCAGGAGTGCCAGTTAGAAATAAAAAGAAGAATCAAATGATCAATTTAAGAATTGAAGCATAAAAATGTATATAAATAAATCACAATTTAAATGAGCAAATAATGGACTAATTATTATTTTTTATTTAAAGTGTGTTTTTAAATGTCATTTAATAAAGCAGCAAAACATTTAAAAATAACTTTTACATTTATAAATAAATAGACAATTTTATTACAGTTTATTTAATTCATGTTTTAAAATACTGATTAATCAAATTTGTCAAATGCCTTTTTAAAAAGCTAGTTAAATTATGCATTTAAAATGATCTTAAAACATACTTTTTATTGTTTGATTAATCAGTATTTTATTAATTAAAATAAACAGTCATACAATTGTCTATTTATACATTAAAAGTTATTTTTAAATGCATTTTTTTTATTGCTTTGTTAAATTACATTTAAATACACAATTTAAATAAACACATTTAAATATGCCTATTAATTTGTCCATTCATTCATCCCTTTTCCTTTTGCTTAGTCCCTTTATTAATCTGGGGTCGCCACAGCAGAATGATCCGCCAACTTATTCAGCATATATTTTACTCAGCGGATGCTCTTCCAGCTGCAACCCAGTACTGGGAAACACCCATAAACACTCATCCACACACACATGCACATGGCCAATTTAGTTTATTCAATTCACCTATAGTAAATGTCTTTGGACTGTGGGGGAAATCAAAGCACCCGGAGGAAAGGAAACCCACGTAAACACGAGGAGAACATACAAACTCCACATAGAATTGCTAACTGGCCCAGCTGGGATTCAAACCAGCGACCTTGCTTGAGGCGACAGTGCTATCTAATAAGCCACCGTGTCACCTATTTGTCCATTATTTGCTCATTTAAATTGTGATTTATTTATATACATTTTTATGCTTCAATTCTTAAATTGATAGTTCAATTATTTATTTTATTTCTAACTGGCACTCCTGGTCATCCATAATGTAGCCCCCAAATTGATCAGAGCAATGATGTTTTAATCATTTGGCCTTCAGTATTATTGACAAATGTCCATTGTGTACGTTACATTTCAAAATGTGCAAATTGAAATTGCAGATTGAACATGTACATCAGTTTAGCAAAATAATCTCCAAAAAAAAAAGAAAAGAAATGAAAACACTCATGAGAAGTTTTTTCAGGTATTTTGAAAAAGGAATTTTATAACAAAGATTTATATTATAGTTTCTGTCACACAAAAGTTATTTTTAAATGCATTGTTTTATTGCTTTAATAAATTAAATTTAAATACACAATTTAAATAAACGCATTTAAATATGTCTATTTATTTGTCCGTTATTTGCTCATTTAAATTGAGATTTATTTATATGTATTTTTATGCTTCAATTATTAAATTGATAATTTGATTCTTCATTTTATTTCTAACTGGCACTCCTGGTCCTCCATACCATACTATATTGCCCAGCTCTAAGTAAGAATAGTATATAACATGAGGTTTCACACTGTAAAAATATCTGTTAACAGGGTATACAGGTATGTATAAGTATGCAGAAGAACTTTTAATTTTGCAGTAACCTGAGTCAAGCACTTCCAGTGAACTGTATGCAGTTGCAAAATCGACGCGTTTAAGGTCGTTTTTTTTTTTTTTTTTAAATCAACAATCTTCACTGCCTCATTGATAGAAAGTGGGTTTCAGATTGTACAAGAAGCACTGCTTAAAATGACATTTCCCCTGCCATGTCTTTAAAATATGAACATTTATTTTACTCCAATATTTTCAATGGTGTTACTGCTGATCCTGACAGCGCGTGTGTGTAAATGGCTTTTTATCTTGTTTTACACTTCAACAACTGAATGAATGCAGAAGTCTATTTATTGCATTGTAATTATATTACAACATCAATGCTGTAAAAGGAAACTTAATAAAATTGAAAAAAAGTCACATTAACCGTTCACTGGAAGTTTATCGGTATGGGAAGAAACACTTGCTGTACATGTAACAGTTTCCGTATTCAGTTATTCACAAGTGTTTTCAGTTTATTAACGGTTGTGAATTGCATTATGGGACCTTCGTCTCGGCTCTGTCGACTTTTGATGTTGAAAATTAAAGTCTGCAGTTTAACAAAATGACTTTTATTGACATTTTAGTAGTTTGAAATAATATAATGTAAAGAAATAATATAGAGAATAATAATAATATAGAGAAATAAGTCTGTAAAATAACAGAAAATGTACTGGCAGTTTATTACAAGGTTTTTGTACCATAATACACAACATCAACCCTGACAATATAACACTTTCAACTATTAAAAATGTTAATAAAAGTCACTTTTCACAGTTAAAATAAAACAGCTAATTTGCATATTACTGACGTCATCGCGTTCTACCATTTCTGTTTGTTTAACAGCCTATGGTAAATAAATGGGGTATTTTATATTTGCCGTACGCTTTATGTAAGCTTGTCAAGGTTTGACTGTACAAGGTGAAATACCTTCAAACTGCCACCTGTTCTAAATCATTTGCCGTCGGTATGCAGAGAGGTGCTCTGCTCTCAGGCTGCAGGGGAGGGGCCGGCGGCATCACCCGCAGCTCGTTGAGAAGAGTGGGGACGGTACAGTAATGGACAAACGACAGTCTATAAAAATCGCCAGTAAAACACAAAAAAGTTGCTAGATTTGTCGCTAGTCGCTTGTTTGAAAATGTGTCGCTAAGTTGGCAACACCGGCGCAAACTGAAGAGCGGGAGAAGTTTGGGGAGATGGGGGCGCGCGAACTGTAGCGCGCGACCGGAAGAGCACAAGCACCAAGTTTCAGCCCGCTGTACCAAAATGCTGAGGAGCGGGGGGCGAGGGAATTCCGGGAGTTTACCAGGAGACAGAACAATACGGGAGACGGGTCTGAAATACGGGAGACTCCCGGGAAAAACGGGAGTGTTGGCAGGTATGGGTTAAAGTCTCCTAATACAATTGAAAAGCATAAATAAACATGAAAAAATAAAAACATGAACCACAAAATAAGGAAAACTGTTAATTTACAGATAATTTTTACAGTGATCACTGAACATAAACACAGGAAGTGTTACATCAACCTCACTTTAGAGCCACTGGTGGAAAGTCATCAGTGTGGAGGGCTAGGAAATTTGACGTTGATTACTTGGGACTCAATCTGAAATGGCTTTTCAGCCACACACCAATCACTTCCCCAATGTTTCTGCCCTTTTCAACAATTGAAACACATTCCAGTGAGCACAATGGATATGCTAGTCAAGCTAATTACAGTCACATCAGTGATTGGGGGCAGTGTATCCCCTCTGGGAGCCCGCGTTCTGGATCAGAAAAGCTCCTTCATTAGTCTTCAGCTCTTTTCATTAGCAAGAACACTAAGAACTTAAGCACCCACACTGTCAATTTGACATCACAGACAATATGCCTGCAATATGTGTCAGGCTCTAATGTATTTTTTCATTCCTTTTATATAGTCGATGCAAACTGATGCAGCATTACAAATAAAGCTGTCACACATACATTAATTTAGATTAGATGTTTCCTAGCATGAGCGCCTTGAGTCAAATAATATTGAATTTACGCCGCTTTATGCTCTCGTATGAAAATGTGCGAATACACTATTGTGTAGTTAGAGTAATTAGGGTTTGATGGTTCATGTTTACACAGCACAACAGATCCAGTGGATTTTTTCTTAAACTTACATTCACTCACTATTTTTGCTGCTTGTTTAAACTACTTATTTAAAATGAGCTGAATCAAAACATTAGGGTATATGCATGCACACAGACTTTTAATTTCAACCAGCCAGCCTCAGAGTTTCCAAACAGACTTTCCATCCGCTTGTTAAGTGATGACGGGATGGTGACGTATGTAATACTGTTTCCGGGTCCAAGCCGTCACTCATTTGAATTGACAAAATATTCGTTTATGATCACTTTTTATTTATATCGCACATCAAAGTGAATTTTATATAAAGTCAATGTACACAACAATCAGTGGGCTTGCTGCATCACAAATACCAACATTTTAACAATTTTAAAAAATGTATCACTTTCTGGCCATCAGATATTAGGCATGGACATATATATTGCGATCATGATTTTTTTGAAAGTATTACATCGTTTTGTAAACGTTTATTATTAGCATTTGATGAGTCTCCTCATTCAGTTTCATAGAGCGCTTGGACCCGGAAGCCCCTTCGCGTGACGTCACACTTAACAAGCCGATTATAAAATTGCCACATTTAAAGGGTCACGAAACACCAAAACACATTTTTTGAGCTGTTGACAGTCATATCTGTGTCCCACGCTGCTATAAACACTATTAGGACACATATATTGCACTAAAAAGGGAAGATTGGTTGTTTTTGCGTTATTTTGAGCAAATTCGTTCTTCCGGTTTGAAACGAATTTTTGAAGCTGCGTCACGGCCATGAGATACTTAGGTGTAAATCCAGAGTGGAGAGTGGCTGTCTGTCTTTTCGAGGACATTCTGACGTATCTGAGTGTGCAGTATTAATTCATGACAAAGACGTGCTTCAAACCAATCAGCGCGCTCTATTGTGTATGACGCGAAACTTCATTAATATGCATGATAGCTCCGGAGACTGTTTACCAGTTTACGCTGTTCATACGGCAGAGAGACGCCACGTTGTGTTGCTAAAACAAGTGAAAGTACAAGAATTTCAAGACAAGAGTCGTAGGTGTTGCAACGAAGGTTTTGTTTTCATTTTCCCTCTATGAGAGAGCAGCTGGACTCACGTGTGGATTACAGTGCACGCGACAGAAACGCGTTTGTAAGAAACATTTTTACCCGAGAGCTTTTTCTCATCTGGAAATGGTGAAATCCGCATTTGCCGCTCGTCTCCTTTTAATAAAAAGACACAGCTCCAGTTTGATTGTCTGTCTACAGATTTGGTAAGTGTTTGCAGTGCAGTGCCCTTTGTTTAAATGCTGCTCTCCGAGTGTAAACACGTAAACACAAACTATTCCCGTCGTGCAGGATTTTCGCTGCATTTTGTGACAGGATAGTCTATACACACACGGCTTTCTGACGCTACCTACCTACCGAGTACATAAGTTACAGAGAAATGCGGAGAATTTTTTTTTCTCTCATTCGCCATGCGGTATCAAATCAGCCTCTCTGTGTTTGTTTTGCCTGTGAAACTCAGCGCATGCCCAAATGGAAACTCCCTTTTATGCAAATTGTACCCTCTTTCCCTCCCCCGACACTCCCACACTCCCAGAGCTGGACACGCCCAACTTTCCTGACTTTTTTCAAAACAGAGGTGTGAAAACACCCTGCTGAGACAGGGGGTTTCGTGGCTCTTTAAGATCTGATTTCTTTAAAACTCAGTGATCTTCACTGCCTGATAGATATATGATAAAGTGGGTCTCAGATTGGACAAGAAGCACTGCATTAAATTCCATTTTACCCCGCCATATCTTTAAAATATGACAGTTTATTTTACCCCAGTTTTTTTTAAAGGCGTTTCTGCGCTTGCCTGCTAATCCTGAAGGAGCAGTATCAACAGATAGTAAGCAGACAGTCTACTAATACTCAAATGGACCATCAAAATAAAGTGTTACTGTCAAACTGCTAGCGTTAGTAATGCTGGTAAATTAAAATAAAGTTAAATAATAAAAAAAAAATCCTAATATTCCTAAATGGATAGGGTAACACTTTATCATAACTACACACTATGAATCATTTATTAAGCATTAGCATCTAGTGAATTCAATTTGTTAAGTATTAGCTCTACATTAATAAACGTTAGTAAGCAGTTTATAACTGCAGCTACAAATGCTCTATTCTTGACTTATAACCACATTTATAATGTGCTTATTAATTGTACTTTCATAATTTGTGACTGGTTGATTTTTCATTACTAAATTTAGTATTGCATTATTTACAAACCATTTGTATTTAAGAGTAGTTGGAGGTTTTTAAGACCATTCAGAACGAGTTAGTAAATGATTAATTAACTATCGAAATCAACGTTTATAAATCTTATTATTTACACATATAGCAATGCTCACTATCTATGTTAATAAATGCTTTATTAACACAACTTCATGCAATTTTGTGACCTAATCTAAAGTGAGGACTATTAATGCTTTATAAATCCCTTTTAAATGACAATTAAAGGCTTGGTATCAAATGAACAATCATTTTTGCAATCTTATCTAAAAAGTAAAATTACTGTAAAGTTTAAACATTGCTGAATAATAGAAGAGTCAAAATACGACATAAAATTGGATAAAACAACAACAATATAATAATTTAACAATATAATAGGATGCAATGTTTAAACTGCTCGGTAATTTTATTTAAGTTAAGATTGCAAAGATTTATTTTTTATTTGATACAGTTTGGATCTTCAAACAAATAGAAGTGAATAATGTTGTTTATGTACTTTTTTCTTGTTTAGAATTTAACTGAGCCTTTATTTGTCATTTATAAGGCATGAATAGTCCTCACTTTAGATTAGGTCACAAAACTGGATGAAGTTGAGTTAATAAAGCATTTATTGACATGCGAATTAACTGTTAGTATATGCCTGAATAATAGGATATAGGAATGTTGATTTGAATAGTTTATTAATCATTTACTCATTCTGAATTATCTTAAAAAAAACAACAAGCTATGCTTAAATAACGGGTTTGTAAATAATGCAATACTTAAATTAGTAATGAAAAATGAATCATTAACAAAGTATGAAAGCTCAAATATTAAGCACATTATGTCACAATGATATACACAGGAGACCCAAATGCAAGTGAATGCAAGATGATTTATTAAAAGGAATAACAAGAGTCACAACTGGTATTGATCTCACCAGATATAGTGTGGAGCAAGGGTGCTCACACCAGGAATTCAACACGCTAAACAGCGGTAATAGTTCATCCGAGAAACAGATCCGAAGTGAAGTCTCTCACTGATATCTCACCGGAATTGAGGGAAGGGGAGGTTAGCGCTATGGAGCAACTCTCAAGGAAATCGACACGCTTACCAGCGGTAATAGTTCATCAGAGTAGCGGATTCGGGATGAAGTCTCTCACTGATATTGTTGTCATCAGTGCAGGCAGTTGCAACAACATCAATGAAACGGAGACGTGCATAAGGTCCAAATATAACAGATTTATGGCGAAACACCACCAACAGATCGAGCGAGAGCGCCTAACAGGAAGCAGACACAGGAGTGAACAAACAACGGGCTGACAAAGGCTACAAACACTGAACATATAAAGGTGCGCTGTAATGCGCAACAGCTGTGACTGATAGAAAACAGCTGAGTGAGATGACACACCCACTTCCCACACACACACATGCAAGAAGAACAGATAGATCCACAACCGTGACACATTATACATGTGGTTATAAGTCAAGAGTAGAGCATTTGTAGCTGCAGTTACAAACTGCTTACTAATGCTTATTAATGTAGAGTTAATGCTTAACAGATAATGAATTCACTACTTGCTAATGCTTAATAAATGGTTCATAGTGTGTAGTTATTATAAAATGTTACCATGGATGGTTAAAAAATATTCAATACTATCAATATTGAATGATATGAAACATGATATTGTGATTTTTTTATTTTGCAATATTGTCCAGCCCTACTGTCATCATGGCAAAGATAAAATAAATCAGTAATTAGAAAATAGTTATTAAAACTATTATGTTTAGAAATGTGTTGAAAAAAATCGGCATTCCCTAAATCAGAAATTGCGGGAAAAAATATACAAGGGGGGAGCCAATAATTCAGGAACTCTAATAATTTTGACTTCACCTGTATATCAAAATGTGACACCCATATTTACTGAAAATGTCCACCTTGGGCTTCTCTGTATATTTGTATTAATATACTAACTGCAATTATGTTTGGTCCTTCAGAAAACACACACTTTACCTTTACACAAAAGGTCAGCTAGACACTGTGCATTTTATTAAAGCAAAGCAAAGGTTGAAAAACACAGGAAGGTTGGTTATTTGCATCTAGCAGCAATCCTAGCTGCACCAGACAGTATTCTTTCTCTATGGTATCAACAAATGTATTATTTCTACCAATAAAGAAACCGCCAACAACAAACGCCACATCCTTCAAACACGCTGCAAGTGCATTGCTGTGTTTAACGAGAACGAGACTCCGATCATTCCACCGTCGTGTCGCACCATCAACGCCATCCTGACAAATGTGACATTTTCACACACAATAAGCCTCGACGAAACTATAAAAGATGACAAACAACGAGCAGGCAGGAGAATGTGGCTCTTGAAGAGGCATGCGGCTCAGAGTTATAGAGAAGCAAACGCATCCAATATAACACAGCCTGCAAATGAGAGTTGAGGGCGGAAAGACAATGCAACGTGATGCAGAGCGGTACAATCTATCCATGCAGGGTTGCTGGGTAACTACTGTCTTAATTGCCCTGGACTGTAGGGCACCATTATATAAGAAAGAATGAGGTGCGGAGTGACCTGAAGACAGAAAACCTCACAGCAAGGACCAACAAGTTCAGTTTCAAGAACAGCCGGATTATATTTGGGTTGCTGTGGAGCTTCAGCGCTATTGTAATTCAGTGAGATGAAGCAGTATGTGGATGTTTGGGTTAAAGGGCACCTATTTTACCCCTTTTTTAAGATGTAATATTAATAGTATGGTTCTTCTGAGTGTGGCAGTTTAGGTTCAGTTCAAAATACAATTCAGATTTTTTTATTATGATGTGTTAAAAAGTGTGATTTTGGGGATGTGTACACAGTTCGCTGTTTAAGGGGCGTGTTGCTTCACATGAAAATTATTCCTAACTGTACGTTCACACCGAAAGCGGCGAGAGTGTCAAAGTAGCCGGAAGTCATTCATTTTCAATGGGAGCCGGCGACGATAAGCGGCGAGGAGCAGCGTGGCGCGTCTTCGCCGGTGTGGGCGTTGAGGAGAGTTGAAATCAAGTCAACTTTATAGTAATGAGCTATGACGCGGTTCGGCGGCAAGCAATCAAAATGTAAAAGTCCACCGCTTGAGAGGAGTCCAGAGAACACAGTCACTGTGAACTTTGGTTCCGACCACAGTTGTTCCCAAGGGTTTGGTTATTGCGGTCGCCAGATTGCCGATTATTTGCAAGTTTTCTTACAGGAACATACATTTAAAAAGTTACTGGCGAGTTACTGATGGGCATTAATGTTATATATATATATATATATTTTTTTTTTTTCTTTTCTTTAAAAAAGCGGGAATCTCATGCAACAATACAAAACAGTATTGCTGCTTTAGGATATTTCAGACATACTGACACAATGGATAATTCAGTGGAGCAAAGCCACACCACATGCAACTTGATCTTCCATTGTTAAATAAATTTGATAAAAAGTGTGCAGCATTTTCACACTAGAAAGCATGTTTTATGCGGGAATGTAACTGATTTGATATGATATACTGCAACGGCCCCTTTAAATACGAGATCAATGTAGCGAATTTTGACGCTCTCCCTGCCAAAGCTGAAGGCAGACGGAGCGTTGTCACCAGGGCGGCCAGAGCGACCTTTGACGTTCTCACCACTTTCGGTGTGAACGCACAGTAAGAGTGAAAAAGCAACTAGCTTACAGTAGTTTGATCTACTTAACTTCTATACATTTTAAAACCATCTAGGAGGATTAATATGGTGACCCAGAGAGCTCCCACTCACTGCAAAATAAGAAAACGCATGCAAACCAAAAAACAAAACACTAACAAATTGAGAACATGTCAATTTTACAACACAATCGCACACTATTTTCATAACAAATGGAAAATGCAGAATGTGCTGCAAATAGCACAAACCAGAAATGTGTTGGGAGACCCCAAAATGTGACGAACTCTACGGTATATATATTCTCTGTATATACTGTATAAATATATATATATATATATATATATATATATATATATATATATATATATATATATATATACATATATATATATATATATATATATATATATATATTAGTTCTGAGAGTAACTCTTTCTAACATGGTATTAGAAAGAATAAAAAAAGACTCAGCGTTCATTATAAGATGTACAGATTTGCTGTCTATTTGCATAAGAAGAAAATGCATGCACATAGAAAACAAAACACTAACAAATTAAGAAAACATCAATTTGACAACACAAGCGCACATTAATTCTCATAACAAATGCAAATGCAGAAATGTGCTGCAAATAGCACAGACCCTAAAACGTGACACACCCTACTCTGAAGGTTGTAATAAAAAAAAACAATTATATATATATATATATTCAAACAGCAGTTCTGTTCAGTTCTTGAATATTTCTTAACACCTCACCCCTGTGTATTACACCACCCACATGCAGCAACAAGCAGAGGACACTCTACAGTTTGACAAATATTCACCTTGGAATTATAAGGTTCTATCTGCGTTCTAAATGATTTTGAGTAATTGAGCTTCAAAGTTTTTGCATTCCTTAGCAAATAGTATGTGTGTAACATTTGTTTTTTAAATAAAAAGTCTTAAAATGTAAACAACTTAAAAAAAACATCCTATAATGTAAATACGTTGTCATTTAATAAGAATATGTCAATAACTCAATTTTGACAAAAATGTCAGCTAGAACCTTATAACTCTAAGGTGATGAAATATTGCAGCTGTTGGACAACATGATATACTTTTGAGGCTTTTTTAGGTGAGAATGTAGATGATTAGATTGCAACTATGCAGTTTATTTATAAGGATAGTGCCTATTTTAAATATTTATCATTTCTGAGAGACGGTGTGTCGGCAGCCATTAGCCTGTCACTGAGCAGACAGAAGATGGTTGACGTTGTCCATCCACAAGATGGCGACAGAGAATGCATAATAAGTCTTTAGAGGAGAAAAATGGCATAATTTTAAACAACAGCTGATCAACAGGGTTGTCATACCTGCCAACACTCCCGTTTTTCCCGGGAGTCTCCCATATTTCAGACCCGTCTCCCGTATTGGTCTGTCTCCCGGTAAACTCCCGGAATTCCCCCGCCCCCCGCTCCTCAGCATTTTGGTACAGTCCGGGCTGAAACTTGGCGCTTGTGCTCTTCCGGTGACTGTCGCAAGCTACAGTTCGCGCGCCCCCATCTCCCTAAACCTCCCGCTCCCCGCTCTTCAGTTTGCGCTAGTGTTGCCAATTTAGCGACAAACTATCAAAAAAGCGACTAGCGACAAATCTAGCGACTTTTTTGTGTGTTACTGGCGATTTTTATATACTGTCGTTTGTCCATTACTGTACCGTCCCTACTCTTCTCAACGAGCCTCCCCTGCAGCCTGAGAGCAG
Organism: Danio kyathit; assembly: GCA_903798195.1. Lineage (NCBI taxonomy): Eukaryota > Metazoa > Chordata > Actinopteri > Cypriniformes > Danionidae > Danio > Danio kyathit. Next base: position 57,437,889 of record LR812536.1, on the reverse strand, counting down.
AGCACCTCTCAGCGTACCGACAGCAAATGATTTAGAACAGGTGGCAGTTTGAAGGTATTTCCCTTGTACAGTCAACCCGATCTGCTTCTCCTTTATTTTAACAATTTAATTTGACCGTTTATTCTTGTTGCACAATCAGAGATGTTTTAAGGGAGAGTTTCAGAACTTGTCTGAGTATATTATGTCTGAGAGATTACTGCAAATTCCCTACTCATCTACAATGATATACTGTATTCAAACAGCAATAAATTTAGTTAAATTGACAAGCTTACATAAAGCGTAGTGCGAATATAAAATACCCCATTTATTTACTATAGGCTGTTAAACAAACAGAAATGGTAGAACGCGATGACGTCAGTAATATGCAAATTAGCGTATGACGTAATTCCCCCCCCCCACCCCCCCGGGTGGTCTCCCGGAATTTACGAACCAAATGTTGGCAGGTATGAGGGTTGTCGCGCACGAAAGTGAAGAACGGTGGGGGAACGGGAGGGTTGTTGTTTGTCGTGGGGCCCTAGTAATATATGTGTGTATATAATTATATATATATATATATATATATATATATATATACACACACAGTTGAAGTCAGAATTATTAGCGCCCTCTTTGATTTTTTTTTTCTTTTTTAAATATTTCCCAAATTATTTTTCTTCTGGGGAAAGTCTTATTTGTTTTATTTCGGCTAAAATAAAAGCAGTTTTACATTTTTTTTTTTTAAATCTTTAAATGTCACTTTAAGCTGTATAGAAGTGTCTTGAAAAATATCTAGTCAAATATTATTTACTGTCATCATGGCAAAGATAAAATAAATCAGTTATTAGAAATGAGTTTAAAAAACTATTATGTTTAGAAATGTGTTGAAGAAATCTTCTCTACGTTAAACAGAAATTGGGGAAAAAATAAACAGGGGGGCTAATAATTATGACTTCAACTGTGTGTGTGTGTGTATGTATATATATATATATAGTTCTGAAATGTAACTCTTTCTAACTTGGCATTAGAAAGAAAACAACCTCAGCGTTTTAAAGATGTTCAGATTTGTTGTCTATCTGCAAAATAAGAAAACAAAACACTAACAAATCGAGAAAACATCAATTTGACAACACAAGCGCACACTAATTCTGATAACAAATGCAAAAATGTGCTGCAATTAGCACAGACAAGAGGTGAGTTTTTTTTCCTGCTCATTTGGTTTCTCATAATTTGTATTTTGTAAATAACATGGCATTAGAAAGATAAAACAGCCTCATCATTCTGTATAAAATGCACAGATTTTCTGTCTGTCCAATTCTATCACCTTTGAGGTTTCATTTGAACTGAGATGCTACATTTGAAGTCAGCTTCCTATGAAGATAGCTTCCAAGAATGCAGCTCACTATGTTTTGGAACAGAGCTTGGACGTGAACACAACATGCCTACAATGCATTCCCACACACTTGTGAGAAACCCCAAACCTTCCACGAAGCCAGCTGAATTACAGACCCTTGTCATCTATTCCCAGCTGACACAATACAAGCCGGAAAATAAGTCCCTTTGGAATTCTCTTTTAATATAAACATCATTCTGAAGGCAATTCATCTCGTGCAACATGCATAAGAAGATGTGCTCTCTAAACACCAGACCCCCAAAGGCCCATTATCAATGATTCCGCCGAAGCAAGAGAACGGACAAACAGCAATGAGTTTAGCAGTGCTACTCACCGGTTTATCGGTGAACGCAGTGGACTCAGACTGTGCCATGTCATAGTATGGGGGCTGCAGAGGAATCTTCTGTATCTCATCCTCCTTGTCCAGATGAACAACCTTCAAAGGCAACAGAACCTGAGATGAAGACGCCATTCAGACTATAGGGGCAGCCGGCAAGCAATTGTGTTAACCTGTCTGAATACATGTCTGCCTACTCTGTATATAGGACCAAACAAAACACTCGAAGAGGCAGACATTTCGCAAGGTCTATTCGCAACACATCGATGTGACAAAAATACAAATTACAATGGACTTTCTTAAAGGCATGTTTGCTTGCTTGTGCAATATCAGGTATCTTCAGATACCAGGTGCCTGATTCTTGTATTTTCTATAGTGGTAGGTGCACTTTTAGGATTTGACTAATTCCAAATTTGCAAGTATATTTCAAGCATTTTCCATTTATTTTCCTTAAACTGGAGTGGTAAAAAAAAATTATAATAATAATTTACAGTAAACTGAATGCTTTATTAATGTGAAATGGAAAGTAATTAAACATAATAAAGATGTTTTGATTGTTACTAAGTGAAGTTTATTTATAAACTAATTTCGGGAGGAGCACGCGCTTATGATTGATAACAGCTGGTCCTCATTAGCTAACGCAGTATTTACCAATCAGACGATTCCTAGACCACTATAAATAACCAGAGTATCTTCCATTAACCATCTTCGTCTTGAAGAAACCCCCCTTCCACCCCTACCCCTCCCATTTCCTTGTCAGGGCAACACGGAGGCCTAATGGTTAGCATCATTGCCTCACAGCAAGAATGTCACTAGCTCAGGTCTCAACTGGCCAAGTCGGCATTTCTGTGTGGAGTTTGCATGTTCTCCCCGCGATTGCGTGGGTTTTCCCCGGGTTCTCCGGTTTCCTCCCACAGACTAAAAACATGGACCATAAGTAAATTGACAAAACTAAATTGACATTATAACAGCGTTGAATTTAATTGTACACTCCATAGCTGATTCACAACCCTCTTCTACCATTATCAACAGGGGGAGTTATCGAGACCTACCTGAACTCTGACTTCCCTCTCGCCCTGCAACGGGAGGGAGCCCCGGGCTCGAGGATCTATTGAGCTCAGGGTTCTCTCCCGGGACAGCATGCCAAACACGCTTTATAATCAATCATCGGCAAGGGTGAACTCGTGAATTGTTGTTTAATTTATGGTTATGCTTTTGACTGCAACAGAGTTGACGTTTTTTAGCATTTTGAGCTTTAGGTCAGGATGCTAACTTTAAACACGATGTAAGGATGGCTGACGTGAAACTGACGTTTTGACACAGTGTCGAGATCCCAAAGTTCAAGTGTTTTGATCATGATCCAAAACACCCAGGTCACGAGACTAAAGTGTTTCGAAACACCAGGTCACATGACCACAGCGCTTCAAAGCATCGGCCATTTCAGAAGTGCTTCGAGACCTGGCGAATCTGCATTTGACTGACAGAGTCGAAAAAATACCTCTATCTCATGTAGCCTTGTGGACCGTTCGCGTGCTCAGAGTAACTGTGTTGCAAATGGCCTGAGTTCAAATCCTGACTTGTACACAATATTCTGAAATTATGACTTGATGTATTTTAATAATGCTAATTTTTTTGACCAAAACAAGACATATATATTTACAAAGAGTTTGTTCGGATGTCAAACCAATGTTAAAACAAAACATGTTACAAGAACAGAGCATTTAAAAACTTACATCTACAGCTGCATCTCCCTGGATTCGAACCCATTATCTCTGCATGCTACAGGAACTCTCACCGCTTCACTAAATCACTTGATACCTTGACTCTACAACATGGGGTTTAATACCCCAATTTGCTAAACTGTTAATTTGCTGAGCAATACATAAAAAATGGCCACTAGGTGTCACTGTAGTGACGGATTTCAAAACGTTTCGAAGCTTCGACACATTTGCTTCGACTGTTTCAGTGTTTCACAATGCCACATGGCATGTCTAAATCATAATTTGATGTAGTTTAATCATATTTTTTAATCTAAGAAATATCACAATAACGTAGAATTAATCTACTATTGGTGTATCCTAAATATTTTGTACAAATAATGAGAGAAAAGAAAAATAACATGCCTCAATGCCGTCCGTAGTTTCCTGCCAGAGGAAGTGACGTCACTTAGAGCAAGTCACATGCTTTTTGCTATCAGTGCTTTACAGATTATTCCTTTTTATGATCGATGTAACAGAGTTGACCAAAGAGTCAGCCACATTTTTTTTTAATTATTACTGAAATTACAAATAATACAAAAAATATATGATTAATGCAAATGTTTATTTAAATTAGTAGAGTAACCCCAAAAAAGGACAATTATTTAATTAATTACTTCATTTAGGAGGCAGAAAAACTGGTATAATTGGATTTTTATAAATGTTTTTGCTGACAAAATGCCCCTAACTTAACTTGAAATTATTTTTGTTATTCAAATATACACAGTGGCTCAGTGGTTAGCACTGTCACCTCACAGCAAGAAGGTCGCTGGTTCGAGTCTCGGTTGGGTCAGTTGGCATTTCTGTGTAGAGTTCCCCGTGTTGGCGTGGGTTTCCTCTGGGTGCTCCGGTTTCCCCCACAGTCCAAAGATATGCGCTATACTGAAGGTGAATTGAGTAAACTAAATTGGCCGTAATGTATGTGTGTGATTGAGTGTGTATGGGTATTTCTTAGTACTGGGTTGCAGCTGGGAGGGCATCCGCTATGTAATGCATATGCTGGATAAGTTGGCGGTTCATTCTGCTGTGGCGACCTCTGATGAATAAAGCGACTAAGCCGAAGGAAATTGAATGAATAATAATAGAAGATATGTCTAAAAGATGCAAAATATACACACTAGAATCACTGATATATACACACACAGATTAAGAAATGTGTTTTGGGAAACTATATAGTGCATTGAATATGAACATCAACATATTTTCAAACACAAAAGTTGGATCAAACTGATGGGATTAAGTTTATAATCATAGAAACCATAGTCATATGAAGATATGCAGCGGTAAGATATGTGATTTTAATTGCAATAAACAGGCATGCAAACACTTAATAGCATCCAACTCTGACCAAACCTCAGAGTACAAACTGTATTCTGCTGAGTGTTTAGCTTTTACTGTATGTGCTGTATCAAATTGGTGGTATTGAACGAAGTTCTGTTGTTACCATTTTGCAAAATGCTCAAATTGTATACATCAGACGTTGCTTTTGTAATTCCACATAGCAGACAGTTTACTGTACCTCCGCATTGTTGTCACAAACTGGGCTCTCTCCACTTATAACACTTGTGTGACGGCTGCCGTAAATAAAGGATCATACTGCTCATAACAGCCAATTAAAGAGATAGTTCACCCAAAAATGAAAGTTCTGTCATCATTTACATTTGTTTCTTCTGTCAAACACTAAAGAAGATGCTTAGAAAATATGTTAGAAACCTGTAATTACTGACTTCCACTGTATTTTATATGGAAGTCAATGGTTACAGCTTTTTAAAAAATATCTTCTTTTTTGTTTAACAGAATAAAGAAGCTCAAAAAGGTTACAAACCACTTAATGGAGAGTAAATATTGTATACTTTTTCATTTTTGGGGGAACTAACCTTTTACAAAATGCCTTGATCATACTGACACACATCAATTGCTTTTACCTAAACCTCAGTTGTTTGTTGTTATTCTGTTTCTTGTAGCTGACGATCAATTATATAAATAGCTGGATGTCTCTCTGTTTTTGGACATGTACTGTAAGCAGGAACAAAAATTGTTTTTCTGACAAAAAACAAACAAAACAAAAACAACAACAACTACCTAACAAATAACAATCTATCCTGTGAAATTCTGTTTGATCACAGTTCATATTTTCCCTGTTGACGTGAAGGGGCCCAGAGAGATCCATTAGTTTTGTTTTTAAATAAAAATTATAAATAAGTAAATAAAGAAATAAATAAATGTGAAATGTTGTTATTATTATTATTATTATTATTATTATTATTATTTTATTATTATTATTATTATTATTATTATTATTATTATTATTATTATTATTATTATTATTATTATTATTTAAACAAATCTAAATGAATGAAAAAATGTATTAAATAAATGAACGAATGCATAAATAAATAAATAAATATCAAATGTTGTTATTATTATTATTATTTTATTATTATTATTATTATTATTATTATTATTATTATTATTATTATTATTATTATTATTATTATTTAAAAAAATCTAAATGAATGAAAAAATGTATTAAATAAATGAACGAATGCATAAATAAATAAATAAATATCAAATGTTGTTATTATTATTATTTAAACAAATATAAATGAATGAAAAAAATGTATTAAATAAATAAACAAATGCATAATAAATAAATAAATAAATAAATAAATGTGAAATGTTAATATTATTATTATTATTATTATTATTATTATTATTATTATTATTATCATTATTTTCATTATTATTTTTTTATTATTATTTAAACAAATCTAAATTAATGAAAAAAATTTATTAAATAAATGAGCGTGTGCATAAATAAATACATAAATAAATAAATGTGAAATTTTATTTTTAGTATGATTATGATTATTATTAGTATTATTAATATTATTATTATTATTATTTAAACAGATCTAAATAAATGAAAAAATGCATCAAATAAATGAATGATTGCATGAACCAATAAATAAATAAATAAACAAATAAACAAATAAATAAATAAATAAATAAATAAATAAATAAATAAATAAATAAATAAATAAATAAATAAATAAATAAATAAATAAATAAATAAATAAATAACTGCTAATGCCACCTTTGAACGAGCTGCTTCCAGTTGATCAAAGAGAATTAGTTCTACAGGCTTTTAATGCAGCGTCTGTGTGCCGCTGAATTCTCCGAGCCATTTATAACAGCGGTCTGTTTCTCTGAAACTGATGAGCTTCATTCAAAGCGCTGTTGGCCACCTGCTGATCTCTTCGTATCGCATGCAAAAGACAACTGGGGATAAAAGAGCTTTGACAGAAAGCGTCTCAGACTTGCACACAAACATGTTTTCTTTCTGACTAAATCTAAGTTTGGGAAATATTTTGCACCAAAAGTTTCTTCAGGGGTCCGGAGGGAGGCAAGCCATAGACTGGAGGATGCGAAAACATGAAAATGAGTTATGAAAAAAATAGCATGGGCTCATTTTTTTTCGCCCCCACCCATGGCAAACGACAACAGCCACCTAACAAGTGCTGTAGCCTCAACATATGCTTTCATGCCCATGAAGACAAACACAGCAGAAGAGTGCTTTCATTTTGTCATGTTTAATGGGGTGTGCAAAACCTCTTCCAACTAACTGCTAGACGAAAAAAAAAATTGATGGCGAACTCATCCAACGAGCTCCGCGAAGGCCTCGGCCTCATTGTTTTCAGAGCAATTTTCATTAGGATTACAGTGTGCTTCTTTTACTTTGCTTGCCGCTTCAGTGGCAATGTGTTTAGAAGTTTGCGATGGGATAGTTTCTCAACCCCTTAAGTACTAAAGCCTTTTGCAGACCTAAATAAAACGTCTGGAGCTGCTTGAAATTGCGTCTGTCTCCGTAAGAAAGGCGAGAGAGAGAACAATCAGGCATTTTTTCCGCATTTTCTTACGAGTCAAAGAGCAAAAAGACGGGAGAAGACAACAACAACAACACCAAAAAAAAACAAAACAAAAGAAAAGAGCCGCTTATATGTGCAGGCGGGTGGTTGTTTGGCTTGGAGGGCTGTTTTAGTGGTTTGATGTGACTGAATTGAAATGCTTAAATGTGGGATAATCCTCCAGCAAAGATGGCCTTTGAGTAAAGATTCCCAACAATCGCCGCCTGCCTATGTCACATTTCTGAGGGATATCTATTCACTGTAAAGAGGACTTTAGCTTTACGGAAGATTTCTGAGACAGTGGAAAAATTCAATTTAAAGGAAGAATAAAAGGCTTTGCTGCCTCTTTGTTATGGCAGCCAACTATTTTGTTTCTTGTTATCTCTTCCCTGGGGCTGTGTCGAGAGGAACAGGGAGGGTGGAAAATGTTCTCGCAGGTTCCCTCATTACCTAAATGTAACATGGGGACGGTGTCAGTCAGGCTTATAGTGGCCTTTCATGTACATGCTGCTTATCGTATTGGTGCAGGTTCAGTATCCTCTACTCAGGTAGGGCTCTCCTTCTGACCTGAATTTAACTGTACAAGAGACTTGCTGCATAATTATTTGGGGTCATGCGTGTTATATCATCATCAAGTGGCTCGCAATTTACTCTGTAAAAAAATTTGTTCATTAAGAGGTTTTGTATGTCATGATTCACATGATTTTCATGTTTATTTATGGCTGTGAATTGCATTATGGGACCTTGAGCTCTGCTTTGTCGACTTTTGATGCTGAAAATCCAACTGTGCAGTTTAACAAAGTGACTTTTATTGCCATTTTAGTAGTTTGGAGAAATATATTGCATAAAAAAGTCTCTAAAATATCAGGAAAAGTACTGCTAGTTAAAAACCAGGTATTTGAACCATAATTTACAACACCAATACAGACAATATATAACTTTAAACTATTAAAATGTCAATAAAAGTGATATAATAAAATGATTTTAGGTCGTATGGGAAAGTAACCAAATTCCAACGTCAAGTCAACATCTTAAACCAACGTCATATTGATGTCAAATACTGACATTTATTCATCAGGTATGGCAACAAAAATCCAACGTCTGATAGACGTCATAGTGGTAACGTCCACACAACGTCAAGCTGTAACATCAGACACTGATATTTGGTTGATTTTAGGTTGGATGTTGGACATTGACGTTGGCTTGATGTTGACGTCAACCCGATTTTCATTTCCAAACAAAACGCAACATCCCCAGAACGTTGGGGTACAACATCGATCTGACGTCATGTTGGCGTCCTGTGCCTGCTGCGCAGCTTCTTGCACCAGTTGCTAGTGCACCTTATGAGGCTAAAGAACTGAGATTTACCAGCACAATTCTATCAGCTGACATACATTATATTCACCATCCAAAGCTCACTCCCATCTGGTTGATGGCACCAATTCAACCCCTCTGGGTCTAATCTCACTGCTCCAAACACCATTACAACCAGCGTCCCCGGCATGAGAGGCTGGCACTCTAAAAATGATGCTAAATATCACAGTCTGTACTGTCAGTTGCTAATGCACCTCCAGGGAAGTGAGGTTTACCTGCACGTCTTTTGCTAGCTGGTCTCCATTACACTCATCCCCTTAAACCTCACTCTCATTTGGATGCCAGTGTAACCCCTTTAGTTCTAAGCAAAAGGATCTTGTTTTCGCTTTGAAATAAGATTATTTTGCTTACCCCATTGGCAGATTATTTTGCTTGCTGTTTTCTTTTAGGACAAACTCTTTTATTTTTGATGTAGTATTACTGAAAACAAGACAATATTGATTACTTGTCTAGAAAATGCCACTTGATTTAAGAATTATTTGATATTTGGAATAAAAACAAGACAAAGACTCTAATATGAAAAGCTTCTTTGCAGTGAAAATGATGATTTCAAAATTTCAAAACCAATTGTCACCAACGTTCATAATTTTACAATTTAAAAACCAACTTTTATTTTATTACAGCTGTTAAAAACAATTTGGTATTTGACTGTTTGGTGTCCTCTTGCAAATGAATAACGTGTAGATTATTCTATACTTTATTCAGCCAGTTTCATTTCTGTAATTTGACTGTTTGGCACCATTTTGTGACTGAATAATGCACAGGTTAGTGTATACTCCATCAGCTGTTTTCCTTTCTATCAGCTTTGCGGGTCACACTTTATTTTGATGGTCTGTTTGTTACACTGCATCGACATGTCAGCTAATTCTCATTAGATTATATGTAGACTGATAGGTTGGGGTTAGGGTTGAGGTTAGGGTTAGGATTAGTGTAAGTTGACATGTACTTGCAAAGTTTCTTATAGTCCATTAAGTGTCTGTTTAGCAGCAGTACCAACAGATATTAAGCAGACAGTCTACTAATACTCAAATGGACCATCAAAATAAAGTGTTACCGCTTTGCGTTTAATTAAAGATTTAATATAAACTAGTACAGCACAAAACAATGTTTTGTGTCAAATTTTTATGTTTTGTGGCAAGTAGTCATGTAATAAGTGGGATAAAATATATCCAGGATGGTTGTTTTTGCAGAATAAAGCCCTTCAGACTTATATAACGGTAAAGTCCTGATAGGATACGCGGCCGGCCGGAAGTGTGATATGCACATCAAAGTAGAAGCATTTTTTTTGACACTGTATAACATAAATTAATATTTTTTACAGTACTGTGACGGTTGGGTTTAGGGTTCAGGTAGGGGTAGATGTTAAAAAATACAATTTATAGGGTAATTTAATAGATAACATAAATAATACTCGGTACAACTACTGTATTTACGTTACTGTGACAGTTGGGTTTAGGGTTAGGGTGGGGGTAGATGTTAATAAAATACAATTAATGGGAAATTTAATAAATAATATAAATCATTTTCATACTTCACACCACAACCATATCTGATCTAGCAACAACCTTAAATAACAGTGATTCACTTTCTGTCGATAAGCATGTCAAGCCTGATCTCACAAGAAAACTTAACTATTTTATGATGTGTCAGTTTAGTGGTTGAGTTGAGTTCATTCATATGAAAATGTATGATTTTTAAAAGGAGGCGTGGTACCAAACCTCACCCCTAAACTCAACCATCATTGGAGGATGAGCAAATCTTACTAAATTGTACGAAAGAGATCGTGCAAATGCATACGGATAAGTGACTAAATCTAAAAGGTATGAATTGCCGTGAGATAGCATTGGCCTGTTGTGCTTTATTCTGCGATAGCAACCTCCTGGATGTACTTTATCCCTAACTTGTCTTACACCAAGTCTTTAAAATATAAATTTAAATTTATTTTACCACAGTATTTTCAATGGAGTTTCAGTGCTTATCTGCCAATCCTGACGGCTATTGAATCTAAACGACTTTTAGTCTCATTTTACTCTTGAACAACTAAATTAATTCTTAAGTCTATTTAACGAACTACAGTAGTCAAAATTCAGGTGGATCAAAAATTTTAAAATGATCCTAAGCAACCCAGGCTCATTTTGAAAACGTACCACTATATATATTTCTGGAGAACACCAAATACGTGCCAGGAGCTAAGTTTTTTTGCAGTTTATGTGTTTGTGAATCCACGAGAGGCTGCTGTGTACGCTTTTTCAGATCTCAAATTTCTCTCACGAGTGCCATTCACGCCTGCTGTTCTTGTGTAAATCCACCAGAGGCCGCTGTTAACTGACTGACTGACTTACTGAATGACTGACTGACCGATCGACTGACCCACCCTCCTCCTTCTCTAAACCCAACCAATAGTGTTTTCAAAAGCACCAACTGTCTCGCTCACCCACTTCCCTAAACGCAACCGACAGTTTTAAAAAGCAATCCAGAAAAAGAAAAACCCTCGCATGATTTTAACTACGTTTTCAGATTTTACCACATTCTCACCCTGTTATTTGCTTATTTATTTTATTTTTTGGCATCTGATTTTGTATAACCTGCTTTCTGGAACAGTTATTCGCCAGACTCAACCCCTGTCGTCGTAGTCAACTCCTCTCTGCGTCTCAAGTCCGCCGACATACATGGCGAGCTAATTGGACAAACTTGTAACAGCAAGAAAGCCATCCATATGGAGGTAAGCGGTCAGCTGCTTGCGCGAAAAGGAATGGCGTCATACCTTCTTGTAGCGTTCGTTTTAAAGCCGAAATACAGCCATATGTACATCTGGCTGCATACAGTAATTCGTGCTCTCCAGGAATGTACATAGGGCTACGTTTTCAGAATGAGCCTATGTTGATCCTAAGATCTAAGATTGGTTGTTAAAAAGTTTTAGGACAACTTTGATGAAACGTTTTGATTCACTTCAAATGCTGAGTAATGTATTTGTATTAAATTGCATTATCGATGCTGTAAAAAGAGCCTCATGAAATCGAAAATAGTCGCTTCAATTTTTCACCGGTAATTTATCTGTAGCTTTAAAACACTCTCTGTGCATAGAGCCTGAATTGACTGGATGGTGAAGCGTGTGTGTGTTATGTGCCAGACTGAAAGAGGTGATTAAACCGAGGAGACCGGAAAAGTAAAAGGAAAGGTGTGATGCGAGCTAAAAAACAAAAGTGGTTTTTCAAAGGAGCAGCAAAACACACATTGTTCTTCTGCGGAGTAACATGCAGTGATGAATCACATACAATAAGACCCGTCAAGAGGCCTGTCTCACACGCCGAGTTCAGACGGTGCTTTTAAGTTCACAGAACCAATTAAAGACTGTGTTTACTAGTCTCGAAATAATACAAAAATGCTATCAAACAACAGGAGCTTTGTTGTTTAGTTTTTTGTTAACTAAAGTATTTATAACTATCTGCACATGACACTTGAACACCAAAAGAGCATGTTAAAAATCAGACCTTTCAAGAGAAAAGCATACATTTATTTATTAGTTTTAAAGCTTTTGTAAGGGCGGCATGATGGCTTAGTGGTTAGCACTGTCGTCTCACAGCAAGTAGGTCGCTGGTTTGAGTTCCAGCTAGTTGTCATTTCTGTGTGGAGTTTGCACGTTCTCCCCGTGTTCGTGTGGGTTTCCTCCAGGTGCTCCGGTTTCCCCCACAGCCAAATACTATAGGTATAGGTGAATTGAATAAACTAAATTGGCCGTAGTGTATGTGTGTGTATGGGTGTTTCCGAATACTAGGTTGTGGCTGTAAGGGCATCCACTGCGTAAAAACCAACGCAATCTCACGGCAATTCGTAACTTTTTGATTTAGTGGCTAATGCGTACGAATTCGTACAATCTAATTCGTACAAATTAGTATGATTTGCTCATCAATGACGGTTGGGGATAGGGGTGGGGTTAGGTGCCACGCCTCCTTTTTAAAATTGTACATTTTCGCACAACTGAACTCGAATGAATGAATTCGTACGAATTAGCCACTAAACTGACAAAACGTAAAATACTTACGTTTCCTCGTGAGATCAGGCTGGTAAAAACATATGCTGGAATAGTTGGCGGTTTATTCCAATTATTCTTTTGATTGGCTGATTGATTGGTTTTATTGAACAGAGACATGAAATTAATCATTAATCACACATATCATGATAGACAATTAAACTAATGTATTTATTTATTTATTTATCTGTTTGTTTGTTTGTTTGTGTGTTTGTTTATTTGTGTGCTTGTGTATTTATTTATATATTTACTGTATAGTCTGTTTGTCTTTTTTAGATTTATTTATTTATTTATTAATTATTATTTATTTTTTGGCAACGCAGTGGCGCAGTAGGTAGTGCTGTTGCCTCACAGCAAGAACGCGCTGGGGCGCAGTTTCGAACCTCGGCTGGGCTGGGTCAGTCAGCGTTTCTGTGTGGAGTTTGCATGTTCTCCCTGCGTTTGCGTGGGTTTCCTCCGGGTGCTCCGGTTTCCCCCACAGTCCAAAGACATGCAGTACAGGTGAATTGGGTAAGCTAAATTGTCCATAGTGTTTGAGTGTGAATGTGTGTGTGGAAATTCCCAGAGATGGGTTGCGGCTGGAAGGGCATCCGCTGCGTAAAATCGTGCTGGATAAGTTGGCGGTTCATTCCGCTGTGGTGACACCGCAAGGGACAAAGCCGACAAGAAAATGAATGAATGAATATTATTTATTTTTATGTATATGTTTTTGTATTTATTTATTTATTTAATTTGTTTATTTTTTATATTAACTTTCTGTAAAACTAAAAGCTGGTATGTAATGATGCTGAAAATTCAGACTTATAAAAATAAACTTAAATAATGTATATAGATGTTTTTAAATAAATACTCTATTAACAGAGCATTTTTACAGAAAATGTAAAGCTATTTCACAATTACAGTTTTTATTACATCAGATAAATAAGATGATATAAAATAAACAAAATTATTCATTCATTTTCTTTTCAGCTTAGATCCTTTATTAATCCGGGGTCACCACAGCGGAATAAACCGCCAACTTATCCAGCACATGTTCTACGCAGCGGATGCCCTTCCATCTGCAACCCATCTCTGGGAAACATCCATACACACTCATTCACACTCATACACTACGGACAATTTAGCCTACCCAATTCACTTGTACCGCATGTCTTTGGACTGTGGGGAAAACCAGAGCAACCGGAGGAAACCCACGCGAACGCAGGGAGAACATGCAAACTCCACACAGAAACGCCAACTGACCCAGCCGAGGCTCGAACCAGCGACCTTCTTGCTGTGAGGCGTCAGCACTACCTACTGCACCACTGTGTCACCCTAAACAAAATTATAGTTTTATTAAAATTAACTCAGTCTTGGAAAGCAAAATAGACAATAAATAAAGTAATAAAAAACAATAAAAATTGAATATTAATCTTATATTATATTTATTATATAATTATATTACATTAACTTTTATTTAGCTTTAGAAAACAAAATAGACAGTAAATAAAATGATAAAAATAAAACAATAAAAACATGAAAAATAGAAAACTAATATTATATTATATAATTATATAATTAGATTATTCATTCATTCATTCATTTTCTTGTCGGCTTTGTCCCTTGCGGGGTCGCCACAGCGGAATGAACCACCAACTTATCCAGCACGATTTTACGCGGCGGATGCCCTTCCAGCCGCAACCCATCTCTGGGAACTTCCACACACACATTCACACTCAAACACTATGGACAATTTAGCTTACCCAATTCACCTGTACCGCATGTCTTTGGACTGTGGGGGAAACCGGAGCACCCGGAGGAAACCCACGCGAACCCAGGGAGAACATGCAAACTCCACACAGAAACGCCAACTGACCCAGCCCAGCCGAGGTTCGAACCTACGACCCAGCGACGTTCTTGCTGTGAGGCAACAGCACTACCTACTGCGCCACTGGGTTGCCATAATTAGATTATATTAAATTTAATTTAGCCTTAGAAAGCAAAATAGACAATACATAAAACAATAATAAAAATAACAAACAAACAAACAAACAAACAAACAAACAAACAAATAAATAAATAAATAAATAAATAAACATATGAATAAACAAATATTTCTACTATAATACTGACTCCAAACTTTAAAAAGTTACTTTATATAAAATTATTCAATTGCATTTGATTTTCAATTTTTTTTTTTTTCAATTAACTTAAATTCTTGGTTTTAAACCAACTTGTTATGCATCCTAAAATTTTAGACAAAATTATTTGTCATTTATTTTAATGCATCTTAAAATTTAGGAATACAACGCTTGTAATTCTGCTATGTGAGTCGAGCCTCAAGAATGTGTATCAAAATAAATAAAACTGTCTTCCTTTTGATTTGAAGTCATGTTGACTTTTAAAGCAGCCCCTTGTATCTCTCTGAAGCGTTTTCAAAGTTCAAGGACACACACACACACACACGCGCGCGCTGCTCCATGCGATTTTGTTCATGATGTGTCTGTAGTGTATCTGAAGCACACACATGGGTGATGATAACAGGAAAAGTGCTTTAGTAGTAGTAGTAGTAGTGTGTATGCATGCACACTCAACTGTCTATAGAGGCACTATTATGAGCAGTTGCCTAGCAACAGTGACTGTGCGGGCAACAGTCTTTTGTTTACACCATCTACAGGTCTTCCCTTCACTATCCACCTCCAAAGAAAGCCTGAATCTTATTGAAACTTACATGAAACAAACATTTATGAGATCTGAGCAGGGCACCAGACGAGGCGCGCACACACACATACTCACACACACACATTGATGCCGGTCAGACATCTGAGCCCACATGACTCAAACAAATCAATGACTCCTTATAAAAAAGCACAACAAACACATAAACAAACTCAAACACAGTTGTCTTCTACTTCTTCTTTTTTTTCCTGCTGCCAGAGATGGATATTTATAAGGGAAGAAAGAACACCTGCGGTTTATAAATGCAACTTGTCTGTGATCTCCTCCATCCTGCGTGCTTGAAGATCAGGAAGACGCTATCAGAGACCAAACATGTTTACTGTCAGCTTTTTTTTTTTTTTTTTGCAATTCTCTGCACCTGCACGGATTTCTGCTCTTTCAAAAACGCCGCAGCTGGAATCAAATGCTTTTGAAGACATAGAGGGAAATTCAGTTTTTTAGGAGGTGGAGGTTTGAAAGAACCGAGGCGACCTTTAAAAAGTACTGATTTTTTTCTGTATAAATCAATGTATAAAATGTGTTATGTATTAGATGCTAATATGTATTAGATGTACAAATACAGTATATTTAGATCCACATTTTTATTTATTGAAAGTCCTAATTTAATTTAATTTTATTTTATTTTATTTTATTTTATTTTATTTTATTTTATTTTATTTTATTTTATTAAATGTGCATGAATATGAATGTATTTTATTTAGTTTTTATTTATTTAATTTATTTATTTTTATTGAAAATATTTTAACAAACATTATATACATATATACACTACTGTTCATATTTTGATTAATTAATTTTATTTTGTATTATACCATTTTATTTAAAATTGTAAATTAATGTAATTTTTAACAAAGATATAATATACATATTTACAATATTGTTCAAAATTTGTGGAATGTATTTAATTTAATTTAATTTAATTTAATTTTAATATGCATCTTTTTATAAGATGACTTTCAATGTATATAGCAATGTATAAAACATACAAGTACAATGTGCTTATCTCTTTATAGCATATTTAGATATTGAAAATTTACTTAACATTTTAGTAACATTTTACAGTATTGTTCAAAATGTAAGGAATGTATTTTATTTTATTTTACTTTCTTTTATTTTATTTTCGGCGTAGTCCCTTTAATAAATCAGGTGTTGCCACAGCGGCATGAACCGCCAATTTATCCAGCATATGTTTTACGCAGCAGATGCCCTTCCAGCAGCAACACATCATTGGGAAACACCCATACACTCTCATTCACACACACACACACTACAGCCAATTAAGCTTACTCAATTTACCTATAGCGCATGTCTTTGGACTTGTGGGGGAAACCGGAGCACCCAAAGGAAACCCACACCAACACGGGGAGAACATGCAAACTCCACACAGAAATGTGGCCCAACTGAGTCTCGAAGCAGCGACCTTCTTGCTGTGAGACCCACTGCGCCACCGTGTCGCCTTTATTTTATTTAATTTTTGTTTTATAAATGTTATTCCTTGAACTTTATTTACAACAAAAATAATATATACATGAATAAAAAAATTTACTGTCGAGAAGATTTGTTAG
>LR812536.1:57378331-57415831 GCA_903798195.1 Danio kyathit | reverse complement strand
AAAGAGACTAAGCTGAAAAGAAAATAAATGAATGACTATATATATTTTTTATTTTATTTATTTATTTTATTGTTTTATTTAGATTTTTAAATGTTTTCTTTTAACTGTTATATTTTATTATTATTATTATTATTATTATTATTATTATTATTATTATTATTATTAATGTTATTATTATTATTATTATTATTATTATTATTATTATTAATAATAGTAATATTATTATTATTAACTTTTCATTTATTCAATTAAATATTTTTTTTAAGTTTTAGTTATTTATTTATTTTATTTATTTCTATTTTTTAAATGTGTTATGTTTTAATTGTTAGAAATAATAATAATAATAATAATAATAATAATAATAATAATAATAATAATAATAATAATTCCCACAGTACATCCCACAAACAAAAGAAAAAAGTGAAACTGCAAAGTGAAGAAAAGTGGAAATAACGATATGAGAGGCAGACTTAAGCACACAGTTTGTGATGTAAAAGTTTCCTGAGTCGTGTTACACTAAAAAAAAAAAAGAAGAAGAAGAAGAAGAAGAAGAAGAAGAAGAAGAAGAAGAAGAAGAAGAAGAAGACGTCTTACCTGGATCTCATCAGACGTCAAACCGCCTTTCATGTCGCTGCCTTTTTTCTTGGGTGGCGGAGGAGCAGGTTTATGAGCAGGGGGGAGGTCAGTCCTGTTGGAACAGAAACAGAAAAACACGCTGACACCAGGACCCTCACAGAGCTTTCATACGGCCGTGGCTTAAACCCATAATGAGGAGTCGTGCCCACGCCTCTCTCTGCCTGCTGCGGGTTTGATAGGCATCTCCTTACACCGCCTTTGTTGTAGCCGCTGCCATTTCAGCCTTGCCCTTTCAATGGCTCACCACTAGCCGCGGAGAGAGAGAGATAATGAAAGCGGATTGTAATGGGCAAAATGGAGAGGAAAGAATGAGAGCGCTAGGACAAAGGGGCCTTCGAATTATAGCCCACCAATGTTCCCATCAATCCCTTAAAGTGTCTGACAGGCAGCAAACAGAGCACGCGGGTCTGATCCGTGATGTGAGACGCATCAGGGGTCAGGCCTCGGCCCGCCATACTTTACTTTAATTCAGAGTCGCCGTCAAACTGTGGCACAACTGGAAAGGCTGTAAAAGTGTCGAACAGCGCCTCGTGAATTTTCAGCTTAATTGGCAATGCTGAAGTAAAGTTCATACTGGGTCGCAGACGACTGGCATCGGGTTAACTTGGTTTGTATATAGCACTGGATGTAGTTTGGTTGTACATTTGCTCAGAGGCTCTGGAACTCTCTCCCCCATTACATTAGACACGCTGAATCATTTAAATTGTTTAAATCATGCTTGAAAACTCACTACTTTACACTTGCCTATTCATAAGATGTGTTTCTTTGGTTTACATTTTTAGATACTTGAATGTTTTACCAATTATAAATGTTTTAGCAATTGTGAATGTCTTTAGCAGGAATGATTTATTTTTATTGTTATTCTAAACTGTTTTATATCTGTGTCTTTCTTTGGTTTAAAGCGCTTTGAGAATTAAGTTTTAAAGGCGCTATATAAGAATAAATTATTATTATTATCATTATTACATTTAAAGGTCCTATGAAATTAAAATAAACATTTTTTTTAGATGGTAATATCTGTATTGTTCGCTTTTAGGATATCTATAAGCTAGTGTGCTCAAAAACAGTTACCAAATTTGCATTTATAAGATAGAAAACTGATATAAAGCTTGTAGCTTGTAATTTTTGACGTCACCTCATACTTCAGTTTCTCATCAAATCTTCTGACCAATTAAATGCTTTCTAGTCTCGGACATGCCCCCTTCAAGACACTTCTCATTTGATGAGCTCAACCAGTTACACTAACAGAGCGATGATAAAACAAAAGGCTAAGGGGATAAGCTGCTATATAGCCCTTTTCATACAGTTGAAAACATACAGGAAAACTTCCGGAACGACTTTACCGGTAAATTCAGATATGTGCAGTTTACACAGGCGAGGACGTTCCGGAATTTTTCTGATAAAGACCATTCACACATCCATTCCAAAATACCGGTAAATTCTGACATCATTAACCAGAAATGAGCTCTAAATGGCTGCACTTGTATTTGTAAACATAGAAGGGGGTCAACTTTTGTTGATGGTTTCACTTTTATTTAAAGCTTAGCATTCCTGCTAAAGACATCCAAAGGCAGAAGCGCTAACCGAAGCTAAATGTTTACACATCTGACTACATTACAAATTCTGTGGATGGATACGTACTGTGAACAACTTTGATGAAACCATATGTAGGAAAACTTTTACATTTCTAGACGTACATAATATGTGTGTGTGCTGCCGCTCATGTGCACACGCGTCAAGCAACTGAAGCAGAGCTTGAAGGTAAACAAACAGCGGTTTATCATAAGCATTTTATCAATACTTTTTACACAGCTGGCATTGAGAAGAAACATAAAAATGTTATCTGACTAACATCTAGCAGCTAATTTTGTCTGGGAAAAGATTCAAAGGCTTTTATTTTCATAAACAGCGTGGATGTGAATGCATCTGAATGTTTTGCTTATTATTTTTGTCGCAGTGTATTATATTCTCAGACTGCATCTCTGTGAATGTACTGGCAGTATAAAGTCTCTGTACTTGCACTGTCATAATAATCAAAGCAGCAGCAGCAGCGTAGCAGATCTATTACACCAAGACCAAACACATTAACATTTCCATTAACATATTCACTCCACTTGGTCAAAACCTGTTTAACTTTCTTTTTTTCTGGTATTGAACGCAAAGGAAGGTATAATGAGGAATGCTGGGGGGAAAAAAAACAGCCATTGACTTCCATATTATTATTTTTTTGGTACTATGGATGTAAATGGCTGCTTATTGCCAACATTCTTCGGAATATTCAGCCTAATCTCATGAGAAAATGAACTATTTTTTGTTTAGTCAGTTTGGTGGTTAATTCATATGAGATCAGTCATATGAAAATGTATGATTGTTAAAAAGAGGCATGGCTCCAAACCCCAGCCCTAAATCCAACCGTCATTGGGGGATGAACAAATCCTACTAAATTTTACAAATGAGATTGCACAAATTTATAAAAATTAGCAACTAAATCAAAAAGTTACGAATTGCCGTGAGATAGCATTTGAATATATTCCTTTGAGCTCAATAGAAGATAGAAACTCACAAAGGTTTAGAATCATGTGAGTAAATGATAAGGGGGGTTTTCATTTTTTTGGTTTGAACTCTCCCTTTAACTAGAGCAAAAGTAGTACATAGTAAATGTGCATGTTATTCAATAATTAGAGGGATAGTTCAAGCACAAAAAAAAAAATGTTTAGCATTTTCTCACCCTCAAGTGGTTTCAAACCTTTGTTTGTTTCTTTAGGAGTTTCTTTATTTCCTTTTTTAAACACAAAATTAGCTTTTTTGAAGAATGCTACTAATTAGTAGTCAGTAGCTATGTTTCCATCCAAAAATGGGAATGAACTTTATGTGCAAAACTGGATTATCGCATAAAGACGTGCGAATAAAGCAGCGTTTCCATCCAATGAGTCAAAGCGAACAAAATCACGTCTTGAATAACTGGCGCCAATTATTAACAGTAAAAAACTGAATTTGCTGCAGTAGGAGAAGCTGCGTCAATCTTTTTTTCATCTAATAAATGACTTGCGCCTCAGAAGGCAATCCTGAAACGCAGTGAACGCACGGTGGCATATGAAGGCGTAAGCACAGACGCTCTTGATTGTGAAGGTCATTAATAATATAATAACACTAATACTGAAATGGTTAAGGCGTTTCAGAATGACCAAAACAACATTTCAGATGGTTTATAATGTGCTCAGCCTGCTGATTTGTCCATTTACACACATTTTTATCATCACATGATCTCTTATAAAAAAATCACATGACCTTTTTTAACGCGCATACTCAAATTTGTGCTGTAAAAGTGTTTCCATCTTAGTTTATGCGCATCTTTTCTATGGAATAAAAAGTTTCTCCTGCTCAGTTATGCGCATATGTTTTTTATGTGCATTTTCAAAATGTATGCGCATCATGGCGTTTCCATCAACCGTTTTTTTATGTGCATATGCTAAATGCGCATAAAAATAGGTGGATGGAAACATAGCTATTGACATCTATAGTAAGAAAATGTAAAACAACAACAACAACAACAACAACAGAAATGCCACAATGCAATGGTCATTGTTCCCCAACTTTCTTCAAAATACAAAGTTCTGTTGTGAAACTGAAAGCGCAGGCTGATAGGTCACCTAATCTGCTTTTATGTAAACTACATAGTGAAAATGATTAGCTGCTGTCATCCTCAGCAGCCTATAAGATTTCTCCCCAACATTTTAAATAGCTCAGCGTTTAGTTTTACGTTATTAATGTGCACAATGTGCTTTCAATGTGTTCAATATGTTTAGCAATGTGTTTTCGGAGACCCTCCTCCACCCCAGCTCCATCTGTGTTTAGATCTGAATTGGGGGTTACATCTTTATTATTTTTGCAGCACTGAGTTATATTATCACGCTGCATGTCTGTAAATATACTGGCAGTAGAAAGTCTCTGTCATGATAATGAAAGCAGTAAAAGCAGCAGCAGCAGCAGCATAGCAGATCTATTAAGACCAAACACATTAACATACCCATTAACATATTCAGCCTCAACTTGGTCAAACCCTGTTTGAGTTTCTTTTTTTGTATAGAACGCAAAGGAAGGTATAATGAGGAATGCTGGGGGGTAAAAAGCAGCCATTGACTTCCATAGTATTTTTTGTTGCTATTATGGATGTTAATAACTGCTTATTCCCATCATTCTTCAAAATATCCAGCCTGATCTATTGAGGAAACTTAACTATTTTTCGTTTTGTCAAATTGGTGGTTAATTTATATCAATTCATATGAGATCAGTCATATAAAAATTTATGATTTTTAAAAGGAGGCAAACCCCAGCCCTAAACCCAACTGTCATTTTGGGATGAGCAAATCATACTAAATTGTACCAATTAGCCACTAAATCAAAAAGTTATGAATTGTTGTAAGATAGCATTGGAATATCTTCCTTTGTGGTCAATTGAAGAATTATGATTTTACAGGTCAATAATTAACTATTGAAATGTAGTCAATGTGATGTAGAAGTAAACCATTCGGTACTCTGGTGTTCAAAATAGTGATAGCACTACACCAGGACTATGGGTTGCTGTAGTCCAATCAGAATTTTGAATAGCTTCATTTTCTTTCTTTCTTGCACCCATGCAATCCTTGCCTCAGAAATATAATATAATAAAGGCAGCTTGAGACCAAATCAAACATCCTACACATGCAGTTGTCAAAATGATTTTATGAATATTTACTTTGTACCTTTATAAAAACAACAGTCAGGGTCAATGTAATATTGGCACTGGCTCTTTCATCAGACAACATATCTGATGCTGAAAAAAGTATGATTGCCTGCTCTAACTATCTCAAAAGGCCAACATTTTGGAATTAGGAGCATTCATTTTAAAGATGTGAATAGACATTTTTTGCTCTGCTCAAAATAAGACTTTATAACACTAAGCCCTATAAAGTATGTATTGTGAAGTGCTCATTTTGGAAGTATTGCACATGTTTTTTTTTTGGTTTTTGGTTTTTTTTTTGGATTTTGGTGGCCTGTTTTAAGTCCATTAAGTGGTTAGTTTTTTACATTGTGTATGGTTGTAGGCCTACTTTTATAAAATAGAAAAACAAATCAAATATAAATCTATAAGTAGAAAATTTGACAAATAATTAGCAAATGAATAATAATAATAAAAATAATAATTTAAATAATAACAGCAATAAAAATATAAGATTCTTTAACATATATATATACACTACCGGTCAAAAGTTTGGGGTCATTTTTATTTTTATGTTTTTCTTTTAATAAAATTATTCTGTTCATCAAGGCAGCATTTATTAAATAAAAAAAAATGTTAAATTGTTAAATACTTATTTATCAAATATTTATTCATTACTTTGTATGTTAAATGTATTTTCAAATGAAATTTTTAGTCCAGTAATTATTGTTTTTATTACTATTACCATTAATAATAATAATAATAATAATAATAATAATAATAATAATAATAATAATAATAATAATAATAATAATAACAACAACAACAACAACAACAACAATAATAATAATAATAATAATAATAATAATAATAATAATAAAAATAATAATAATCAATATTAGAGTGATTTCTGAAGTATCATGCGACTGAAGACTGGAGTAATGAAGCTGAAAATTCATCATTAAAATCACTGGAATAAATTATTAAATTAAAAGATAAACTACTTTTGAACAGTTATTTTATTGTGCAATAACATTTCACAACTTTACAATTTGTACTGTATTTTTGGTGAAATAAATGCAGCCTTAATGAGCAAAACAAGCTTTTTAAAAAATAATTTAAAAATCCTACTGACCCCAAACTTTTGACCGGTAGTGTGTATATATATATACAAGTATATACATAAGTATCTTACATTTTTTGTTGCTGTTATTATTTAAATTATTATTTTAATTAATAAATTATAATTTATTATTATTATTAGTATTAATTTGCTAATTACTATTGTCTAATTTTCTATACAGATGAAGTCAGAATTATTAGCTCCCCTTTTAATTTTTTTTTCTTTTTTTAATTTTTCCCAAATTATGTTTAACAGGGCAAGGAAATTTTCACAGTATGTCTGATAATATTTTTTCTTCCGGAGAAAGTCTTATTTGCTTTATTTCGGCTAGAATAAAAGCAGTTTTAATTAAAAAAAAAAAAACATTTTAAGGACAAAATTATTAGCTCCTTAAAGCAATTTTTTTTTGATTGTTCTACAGAACAAACCATCGTTACACAGTAACTTGCCTAATTACCCTAACCTGCCTAGTTAATCTAATTAACTTAGTTAAGCCTTTAAATGTCACTTTGAGCTGTATAGAAGTGTCTTAAAAAATATCTAGTCAAATATTATTGACTGTCATCATGGCAAAGATAAAATCGATCAGTTATGAGAAATGAGTTAATAAAACTACTGTATTATGTTCAGAAATGTGTTGTGAAAATCTTCCCTCCATTAAACAGAAATTGGGGGAAAAAATAAATAGGGGGCTAATAATTCTGACTTTAACTTTATGTGTATATATATATATATATATATATATATATATATATATATATATATATATATATATATATATATATATATATATATATATATATATATAATCTTCTCAAAGAATCTTACCTTTTTGCTATTATTATTATTATCATTTTTATTAATAATAATAATAATAATAAGTAAATAAATTGACATGGCAATAAATATGAATTAAATCTGTAAATACATCTGTTATACCGAATGAGGATTCAAGAACCCATATTTTGACATTGTTCCCACAAGTTATTTGAAACATTAAAGTATTATGCTACTGTATATATGTAAAATCACTTTACATTCAGTTTGATGCATACAGCAAAATAAAGATCTCTGTAAAAAATACAGTAGTAAATGTTTGGAAAAACCTCAGAAAGCATCTCTCACCAGCTGTCTGGCCGTACTCATCAGCTCTCACATGACACTTCAACACACCTGGGCCCTGGCACACACCTGATGGGCTTCTGGAGAGTTCATCCAAACACCCGATATTCAATATTACTTCACTGAGTTTAGCTAAAAAAAGTAAAGAAGGACACCTGCTGAGTCATAAACCCTCCAATTTTCTGCACTGTAATTCCATTCACAAAGCCTGAAAATTCAAATAAAACCCAGATCTCACAGGAGAACTCAGACAGAACTCAAAAGCAGATGTCAAAATGCCACACACACACACACACACACAGGTACACACATGCACATACGCACCCACGCATAATGATACAAGAATGTGGGCGCATCTACAAATCCAAATCTGCATGCACACACACACACACACACACACACACACACACACACACACACACACACACACACACACACACACACACACACACACACACACACGCTGCTCTAATAAGTTTTGGGGGTGTCGTTATTTGCATGTCTTGAAGGAGACCCAAATAATTCTCTCTGACAGGTGAGCTGCGCAGGAGTTGCTATCTAATTTCCAGAAAGAGGAAATCTCTTTCCTCAAACATGTTAGCAGTCAGACATCATCCCGCTCATTCTGACAAGATGTCTGTGCTGATAGATAATGAAGCAGAGTGAGTGTGTGTGTGGGTGCGCATGTGTGTGTCAAAAAATAGAGCAAGGGAAAGACAGCCAGCAAGACTCTTGTGCATGTTACGTAAATGTACTTAAAACACACAAATTTGTAGTGGCACACACACCACCCCATGTCGCTGTCGAGTTGCATGACCTTTCCACGAGGCCAAGAGAGCTCTGTAAAGTCAAGGCTGCTTCGCGCATGAGTGACTCTCTCCATTTCCTCTTTTATACACATCACTTCCACTTCACATCACCTTGTATCACAGCAGAACAGAGGTGTGGCGCTAGCAAACATTCACTGCAGATACACACACACACACACACACACACACACACACACACACACACACACACACACACACACACACACACACACACACACACACGTATCTCACAGAACCATCCAGAAGAAAATCACAAGGTAAAGAGGAAAACCAAGACATGGACATTAATTTTCCTTCAGCTTAATCCCTTATTTATCAGGGGTCGCCACAGCAGAATGAACCGCCAACTATTCCAGCATATGTTTTACATAGCAAATGCCCTTCCAGCTGCAACCCAGCAATGGGAAACATCCATACACACTCATTCACACACATTCATTCATTCATTTTCTGTTCGGCTTAGTCCCTTTATTAATCAGGGGTCGCCACAGCGCAATGAACCGCCAACTTATCCAGCATATGGGAAACATCCATACACACTATTTTTATGGGACAGAATTGTACCTTAAGACAAAGAAACAAATTAGTACCATTGCAGTTTGTACCTTTAAGGACATGATTTGTACCATGGGAAACCAAAATGTTTGGTTTTTAAAACCTGCAGACACAACAGTGTGCCTTCATCAAACGTGCAATTCTGATCCATGAAGGTACCACTACAGTGACAAGACACTTTGTACCTTAACAGTGTCAAATGTCTTCCTTCAAGAACTATTTAAAGGCATTTTTTTTATACAAAATGCATCAATTTATTTTCAGTAAATATAAAACATCAAATACATTTTTAAACAATGTTTTTTTTAAGTTACTTTTTGTGTAAATGCACCTTTTCCATTTACAATCAAGAATAAAAAATACTTTAACATAAATCAAAAAATCTATTTTTTGCTAAACAATTTTCACAAAAATGTTACAGCAGTACATTCTCTCATTTACAATATCATTTTTTTTCTGCAATTTTCACACAAAACCTTTGTAATCATTTGTAAGTTCATTTAATATACTTCATTTTAAAATAAAAATGGAATTATGCAAAAGTATTGTAATGACATACTGTATGAACAGTGTCTGATTAGCTTTACAATACTAAAATGTCTGCATGAACACTTTGCATATGCAGGACTTTTGCCAGCTCACGTGCCATGTGGAAAGCAAACCCAAAAGGTGCGGACCAAATGTTTATTAAAATGCCTTAAATGTTGTTTTGTATTATAGAACTTAATAATTAGTGTTTACGAGTTTCTTTAACCATATGCTTTTAAATGATGATTCATGTTTTAATATGGAAATTATTCATAAAATCACTTTGCCTTTCCAGTAATATTTATTTTCATAGGTATTGTAATAAAGAAGGAGTTGTCCAGAACTTATGTACCAATTATGAGAACAATTGTGTACCTTCATTTTAATTGTACCATAAAAGGTATAGAACTGTATCATAAGAGGACTTTTCTGTACCATATCAGGTACAACTTTTACAAAGGTACAAAACTGTTCCTTAAGGAACATTATTTGTACCACCATGTACCTTTTTTTTTTTGAGAGTGCACAGTAAGATGAATGAGCCACACACTAATGCTGTTACAATGTTTGCTGTACACCAGTGGTCCTCAACCACTGGGCTGCGGACTGGTACTCATCCGTGGATCAATTAGTACCAGGCGTACAAGAAATCATTAATTATTTCAGTTTTATTTATTATCTGAGTCTGAACAATCTTTTATTTTGAAAAATCTTTTGACCTTATTGACCTAATTCTCTTGTTTACATCTTGATCATTTGAGCACCCAAATTAAACCCACAAGCAGCAAAATGATTAAGAAACAGACGTCTTTGGAAAGTTTCTTTGCAAAGTGGAAAAGGTCCAGTAAAGGACCTGCGAACTGCCAAGGAATAGATCTGCAACCCATTTGTCAACAAATCAGGTGAATCCACCATGTCTGCGCAAGAAGATCAACTGCTGGAGATCGGAAATGATGGCGGACTTTTAGGGGCTGTTTGCATATCATGTCTTTTTTTACACTCACAGAAATAAAGGTACGCGATCTGTCACTTTCAAAAGGTACACATTTGTACTTAAAGGGTCCATATTGGTACCTAAAAAATTTAAGAAATTTACCTTTTGAAAAGGTACCACCCCAGTGACAGATTGCGTACCTTTATTTCTGAGAGTGTAGAATTTGCACAAGTTCATTATTTCCAATGGAGGTGACACGCTTGCACCTTCCAGATGGACCCAGTTGAATGAATGCCGTGAGCGCACCGCAGGTCACGTGACAAGAACTGACCGATCAGCTTCATACTTTGTATGGAATATACACATTTTTCGGTTATCCCATACAAACGCTGAAGCCCCAAACCCTGCAGTGCATTGTAATTTTGTCCATAAATAAAACTTATATCAGAGTGACAGCAATGTTTTGTCAGCTTATCATCCTCTGGGAAAATGGTTGATGGTCGCCTAGCAACCTAAGAACCTCCACCCCAGTCTGCTTTAAAATCATCAAGTATTGACTGGTCCGCGGTGATAAAAGGTTGGAGACCACTGCTGTTGATTCTATTCGTTTAACACAAGCTTTTTTTTTGCAACTAGGGGTAAATATGCTGCAGTATAGACCATTTCAATGTGGTCATGTCATTGGCCCATAAACATTTCCTGCTTGTTATCAAACTCTTGCATAACTGTAACAAGAGGCAATTCAATCATAACTTAATGTTAGAAAAGCTATCATAACATTATTTATCTATATGTGGCTCTTTTTGGATTTTTGGAAGTTATTAAAAATGTAAAACAGGAAATATGTTGGGACCATTGTTTTTGTTTACACCCCTCAAAATGGTCTATAGAGATCCGTTATAGTTAAGTTACTGTACAAAATAAACCTGATTTCACGAGTTCACCTGCTCAATTAATTGCGTCAACATGGTAAACGATTTTGCTGTTGCTGCCCTAATGTCCCTAGAGTGTGTATGTGAAGTTTGAGCTCAAAATACCCCACAGACAATGTTTTATAACTCTTTGAAACTGCCCCTTGTAGACTATAATCATAATTGTGCTGTTTTGGTGACTCGCTTTAAATTCAAATGAGATTTCTTTGAAAAGAGGGCGGAGCTACAAATGCCTATGTCTCAGCATAGTGGCAGATTCAAAAATAAGATTATCTTTTTATGCTAATGAGCGATAGGTCATCACTAATGGGCGGGGCTTTCACCCTCTGATGACACTTACTAAAGCAAAATGTCAATTAAAGTGTTTATGCAGACTGTTTTAATCAAGTGTGATTATAAAACATTATTTTAATACATTTTTACCATTAGAGGCTGGTTAAATTTACACAATGTTGCCACACAAGTGTGTTAAACCTCTTATAAAAGTGATTTTTTGCATAAAAGGTCCCCTTTAAAATGAGGTTTTAATTAAAAATGGTGTCATGATAAATAATAAAACTGTGTGAGATGTCATATGATTTTGATCATCAAAAGTCTTTTCTTCCAAATGTTAAGACCATATATATTTTTTTTTAATAAAGACAAGCATGAAATTCAAAAGGGTGTCCAAACTTTTTCACATGACTGTATGCCACCATAATGTAAAATGCCAAGAATGAAGTGATTAATTAACATAATAATATATTCAATCATGCCTTCATTTCCCTTTAACTACATTTATTTTATTATTTTTTTTCTTGTTATGTTTGGCTGTAAAAGATTCAGCGCATGTTCTTGACAGGTTTCTTGACTTTCACCCCGACAGAATCGCTCACACGTTGCGTTGAAAGCCTAATGGTCAAGCCTGTGGGCTGCCAGTACAAAGGTTGTAAGTTTCAGCACCAAAAAAGATGTGAGTCAGTAACTAAAGAGTTCTTATGCTCGCTGCGGCTCAAAGCACTCAACCCAGAGTCACTCTTAAAGGACTGTGCCTCAAATGACTGAGAGGTAATTTACTTAAAAGGGGTCATGTCGTACTTTTTAAAAAACATTATTATTTTTTCCCCCCAAGATTCATAATTCAAGATTTTTTTTTGTAATCAAAAGCAGCCATAATTTACAGTGCTCAGCATCAATGAGATCTTCTAAATGAATATTTTCTATAAGATGCTTAACAATAATATATTAGTTCATATACATTAGATAAGTCAGTACTAAATGCAAAACTGTAACTAATCTATCAAAACTTAAGATCACAATCTAACAAATGAATGCACCCAAATTAATACATTGATTTAAAAAAAATACATAAATAATAATAATAAATAGTGAAAAATAAAGTGAAACATAAAAAATATATCAAATTAAGCTGATTTATATTATTATTATTATTATTATTATTATTATTATTATTATTATTATTATTATTATTTATATGATTATAACACATTTGAATTTAAATGCATTATCTGTCTATTCCTAAAGATGGTAGGTGACCAGTCTCTTATTTTAATGAATATATCTGTTTAATTGAATGGTTTTGTTCAAATGCACCAACTTATGTTGGCTATATTCAGTGAGAAATGGATAAAAATATTCATTTTCTAAAAGGGGTGTACTATTTATGCTGAACACTGTAGTTTTTTGAATTACTTTTTTAATATTCTGAACCATAGCTTCAATTAAATGTGCTGTTTTTTTTAAGACTACAATGTAAATGGATTGTAGAAGTTATGGCGTATTTTAGTAGGATCGAATTAGTATTTAGGAAACAGCACATCTAGTTCCTGAATGAGTTTTTCACAATGTTAAATGCCTGAAACAAGAAGAAGGTCTGTGGTTAAGATAATTCCACATTTGATTATAAAACATAAAATACAACAGTAGCCTTTACTTACAATGAAAAATCAGTCAGTTAGTTTAACAATCTCACTGTGTTTACAACTACACTTTTGCAAATTAGTCCTGCTCAAACTAGGTACTGTAAACAAGATTTATATTTCCATATACACATATTTACTATTTATTTTTACCCTTGACTGTAAAAACGTTTTTTACTAATCATAAATATCCATATTTTTCACTTTAACATGTTCATAAGAAGCTGAAAAAAAAAACAAACAAAACATACATGTCAGGAAACATCTCATTCATTCATTCATTCATTCATTTTCCTTTAGCTTAGTCTCTTTTTCAGAGGTTGCCACAGTGGAATGATTCGCCAATTGTTTCGGCATATGTTTTAGGCCAGGGGTGTCAAACTAAATTCCTGGAGGGCTGCAGCCCTGCAGAGTTTAGTTCCAGCCCTGCTTCATCACACCTAACCGTACATATTTAACAAGCCTAAAGCACTCAATTAGTTTTGAGCAGGCGTGTTCAATTAGGGTTGGAACTAAACTGTGCAGAGCTGTGGCCCTCCAGAAACTGAGTTTGACACCTGTGTTTTAGACAGCGGATGCCCTTCCAGCCGCATCCCAGTACTGGGAAACACACTCATTCACACACACACACACACTAATGCACTAAGGACAATTTTAGTTTATTCAATTCACTCATAGCGTATGTTTTTGGACTGTGGGGGAAACCAGAGGACCCAAAGAAAATCCACACGAACACGGAGAGAACATGCAAACTCCACATAGAAATTGCAGCAGACCCAGAAAAATCTAAAAATAAAAATTAAAAAAGGCTAGAAGAGATGTCAATTGATTAATGATGGTGATGTGATCTGAGCATAATGAAGATCAATTATTGCTTACATTTTATTTAGGCTTCAAAATTAATAACAGCCATTGTCATTACTGACAATGAAGAGCAAAATGCATAAGATTCATAACCATTGTTGGTCACCGAGTGTATTTTCTTGATAATAATCCAAAAGTCAATATCTGGGTAAAGCTAGTTCATGCAGTTAATGCAAAAATATTGTGAACTGCTGATTGAAGACCTAAAAATTAGAGCAGCAGCTATTTTCTAATAACAGGATCATTCAGAGAGATCTGCAGAGCTTTAGTTACTTTTTATTGTTATATATGTTGGTATTTAAAGAGCCCCTATTATGGGTTTAGGAAAATGACCTTCCATGTAGTGCGTAACACAGCTCTAACTGAAATGAAATATCCAGCTAAGGCTTTAATCTGAAAGTGCACAGTGTTTAAAACGACTGATTCACCTATAAAAGAGTCGACTCATAGTGGTTCGAATGAATCGACGCTGTAACAAATCTTTAGCCATGTTGGTGTGACGTCGATACGGTACACAAGCCCCGCCCATTTGTTGCACAAGCAGACCCAGAAAAATTGAAACCCCTGGCCCCGCCCACAAACACTGTATCAAAAAAAAAGAAGACAAACACTGTAGCAGATCCCGGTTGAATCA
Source organism: Danio kyathit (assembly GCA_903798195.1). Taxonomy (NCBI): domain Eukaryota; kingdom Metazoa; phylum Chordata; class Actinopteri; order Cypriniformes; family Danionidae; genus Danio; species Danio kyathit. The sequence continues at coordinate 57,401,055 of LR812536.1, read as the reverse complement.
TGTTGCGAAGACGCTGTGCTGAGGGAAAGTTAGTGTTACTTTCCCTACCCAAAGATGAGGCTGTGAAGAGTCAGTGGTTGAAGTTTATTTTAGCAAAAATAATTTAGTATTACAGCCTCAGCTGTGCTGTGTTCCCATCATTTTTCTGACTAGTGCTTCTGCAATCTACACGCTTAAAATGGGGCATTCGCCGGCCGTTTGTTAAAGGAAGGATCAGAAAAGACTATTGATGTATAGGACTTTGTCAGAGCTTGACAGGAACTTTACAGTACACAGTTCATGGATCAGTTCGTTCCCCCCATTTCACAAGTGTAAGTAACTTAAGCGTGAATAAAATGGTTGCCTCCTTGTTTTCTCCAGCTTACAAATTATGTATTTAATTGTGTTTTATTACTTGTAACCGATCCACGCGGCTTATACTGTATCTGGTTAACTATGTATATTCTCATATCAAGTCTAAAACCATGTTGAAAACGCGACACGTTTTGCTTCGTTTACGGATTTAAATGCGTTTTTGAGCTCGCGATCTTCTGCCGTTTGTCATTGCTATGCCCCCTGTCAGCTGTTCCTACACGTGCGGAGGTCAAGTTTCAAAACAGTTCAGCTTTAGCCCATGTGTGAAATAAAACTGACTGTGTGCCTTGGTTAAGAGTAGAGTAATATGCTGGTGTTAAACTGCATTGCTTTAATGCACTCCTGCATTGGGCTCACACATATACTCTATAGCACATGTGTCAAAGCCAGTTCCTGAAGGGCCGGAGCTCTGCATAGTTTAGTTCCAACCCCAATTAAACACACCTGATCAAACTAATTGAGTGCTTTAGGCTTGTTTGATACCTACAGATAGGTGTGTTGAAGCAGGGCTGGAACTAAACTCTGCAGGGCTCCGGCCCTCCAGGAATTGACTTTGACACCCCTGCTCTACACTCTGACTACTTTAAAATTGTTGATAAACCGTGGTGGGCGTTTCTCTCTGTCTCATGCTCAAAGCAGTCGACCAATCACAATAGACTGGGTCAACAAATCATATGGGAGTCGTTGAGATAATTAGTTAGTAAAATAATTAGTTAGTAAAAAAATGGCTATTATAAGACAATGAAAGTGTCTTTTGACCTTGCATGCATATCAGACTGTTGTTGGAGACCCCCAAAACCAAAATATGACCCTTTTAATGTGTAATAGGCGCTCTTTAAAACTAATTATCTCACTTTCTGGATGTGCTGTTTTTTTTCTGAAAACTTAATTCACAAATTTATCCACAAAGCTGCGTAATGAGCAATTTTTATCACACTAAATAATAAATAAATAAATAAATGTTGAGAATTGAAGTGAGCAAAGATGCCACACTTCATATTGCATCTGACGCTATGCAATTTTCATTTCGCCGGATTGCAGCGCCAACCCAAACGCTTTACTTTCTCACCACAGAAACGCTCGTCCATAAATAAAAGATGAAAACGAAGAAGAGCTCCAACAAGATAAATAGTTGAAGAAATGGAACACGTACGAGTGCACTTTTCACACAGACAACAATTACACAGGATAATGATGATGCATTATAATTAACATAAAAGCTGCCAAGAGTCCATAATTCTACCGGAATCATGAATCTACATAACTGTGCAAATGACTGAAGTTGTTCTAAGCTGCACTAAACGTGAGTAATGCTAGTCAAAACACTGCTTATAGGCTTTGATAAAAAAAATAAAAGTTAATTTTACTATCACATTGTGAGGTTCTATCACCTCTGTTGTTCAACAAATGAACACTTTTATATGCAAAGCTTTAGATTTGTATATAATTGTGTGCAATTAGTAGCAAAACTAGATATCTTACTATATTCATCATCATCATCACAATAGATTCTCTCATCCCTAAATGTCCTGCGAAGAATCTGTCTAGTTAATGTTCTGCAGTAACATCACTACTGCAGAGTTAAAAAAAATGACCTCATGTGTGTCCGGGCCTGCTTCCATTTAAATTTCAAACAGACACACGGTGCAATTAGAGCAGACTGGGCCTTTTTGACCCGTATCCTCAGAAGCCGTTTCCAACTGGCCACAGCTGGAGACAGATGTACTGCAGAGACGCAGCGGCCAATCAGCAGCTGCCGGCTGTCCTAATGCTGACATGATCCTCAGTCCGGCACTGTCAGTGTCTGGATTGCGCAGAACTCGCAGATTCTAAAATATGAATAAAAATCGCCAATTATGAAGGAATCCCCTGATGAGTTGCTATCGAAACATTTGCTTATGAAATACTAAAATAAAGCAAATTGAAAAGCTGAAGAGTGCTAAAAAAGGATGATGCATTTTTAGTAATGAGTTATGAAGTACTTCTATCAATTTTGCATAGGCCACAGTTCACATTGTATACAGCAAAAGGGACTGCTAATTAAGCCTTTGACTGCCGCTCTATGGTTGACCAAGTTTTTACTGTTTTAAATAATGACTGTTAAAATAATTTAAAGAATGACTGTTTTAAATAATGGTTTACACTACACAGCATTGTTGGTTTACAAAAAAAAGTCAAACAAACATAATCCTGCTGCACTACTACACTTCATTTTGGTTTTTGTGGAAAAAACAACAACAAAACATGTTAAATGAGAATCTGAAATGTTTTATGGCATACTTCAAAAAATTAAGATGAATTAGTATTCAAAAATGTTTTATTTATTTATTTATTTATTTATTTATTTATTTATTTATTTATTTATTTATTTATTTATTTATTTATTTATTTATTTATTTTTTAAATAAGTTAGTCGGTCCCACTTTATATTGTCGCTTATACCTGTGAACTTACATGGTAATTAGATGTGTAAGTAGTATGTAACTACAGTGTATGTACACACGTTTACATAGTATTTACTTTTGTATTACTGGTGTAACTACACTCATGTAACAACCCACTGAATAGTATGTGTAAGTACAAATATGTAACAGGACATTGGTAACAACAGTAGGAAAGTACACATCTGTAACAAGAATTATGTAAGTGCATTGTGTAACAACAATATGTACTTGCAGATGTTTTCCCACTTCCACGCCTGTTTGCAGATCATGTACTTGTGAACACTGTATGGCAGAACTGATGCTGCATTAGAAGGTTTCACCTTGTGATACCAGTGTACTTACATGGTAACTCCACAGGAACTGTCCACAATATAAAGTGTAAAATGGTCACAAATTACTGTGTAACTTGTAGAAATATCTTCTATGCAACACTTTAATAACAGTCTAGTTACATGGTAACTCCACAGGAACAGTCCACAATATAAAAGTTTAAAATAAAATTCATTTTCGTTTCGGCCTAGTCCCTTTATTAATCTGGGGTCGCCACAGCGGAATGAACCGCCAACTTATCCAGCATATGTTTTACACAGTGAATGCCCTTCCAGCTGCAACCCATCTAAGCCGAAAAGAAAATGAATGAATGTATGAACAGAAATTTGTGACCATTTTACACTTTATATTGAGTGGATCCTGTGGATTTACCATGCAAGTACACTTGTATCACAAGGTGAAACCTTCTAATGCAGCATTAGTTCTGCCATACAGTGTTCACAAGTACATGATCTGCAAACAGGTGTGGAAGTGGGAAAACATCTGCAAGTACATATTGTTGTTACACAATGCACTTACATAATTCTTGTTACAGATGTGTACTTTCCTAGTGTTGTTACCAATGTCCTGTTACACATTTGTACTTACACATACTATTCAGTGGGTTGTTACATGAGTGTAGTTACACCAGTATACACAAGTAAATACTCTGTACCAGTATGTACATACACTGTAGTTACATACTACTTACACATCTAATTACCATGTAAGTTCACAGGTATAAGCGACAATTTAAAGTGGGACCAGTTAGTCTTATATATTTTCAGATTTTTCATGAAATATTTATATATTTCTCAAATGATGTTTAACAGAGCAAGGAAATTTTCACAGTATGTCTGATAATATTTTTTCTTCTGCACTGTAAAAAAAAAACCTAATTTTACAGAAAATATCTCTAAATTTTTTACAGTAATTTTTTGTCATTTCAAATTATATTCAAAACTTAGTAAAATGACAAACAATCTCTCTAAATTAACAGTTTGACTTTCATTTTAGGTACTTTATCATTAAAGACAAATTACTGACATTTTTGTTTTTTATACAGGGAAATTACACTATTATTTATACAGTATTTTTTCTGTTATTTTAAATTATATTCAAAAGTCCGTAAAAATTACAAACAATATCTGTAAATTAACAACTTGACTGTTATTTTATGTACTATACAATTAATGACAAATTACAGCAATTTGTCTGTTTTATACAATTAAATTGCCGTATTATTTACACACTGTTTTTTCCTGTTTTTTTGAAGTACATTTAAAATTACGTAAAATTAAAGTAATAAATTGTAATTGTAAAAAAAAAAAAATCGTAAAAAAAAGGTAAATGACTGGCAGCTACGGCTGCCAAACAAAAACCATAAAATTACGGTAAAATTTCTTTTGTTGAAATAAAGTGCAAAAATAATAAATCTACAGATATTTTCATTAAAATGTTTACAGAAAAACACTGTTATTTTACAAACTTCTCCTAGATTATTATAATCAAATACGTTCAATAAAGTTACAAAATAAGAGTTTTACAGAGAAACACTGTTATTTTACAAACTTTTCCTAGATTATTACAATCAAATCCATTTAATAAAGTTACACAATAAGAGTTTTACAGAGAAACACTGTTATTTTACAGACTTTTCATAGATTATTATGATCAAATCCTTTTAATAAAGTTACACAATAAGAGTTTTACAGAGAAACACTATTATTTTACAAACTTTTCATAGATTATTATGATCGAACACCATCAATAAAGTGACTGCACTAAAAGTTTAAGAGAAAACAATGTTATTTAAAAGAATTTCCCTAAATCATTACGATTAAACACCTTTAATAAAATGCCAAGACATGCTCAAAGTCGTAAATTAACAGTTTTATTTTGGATCAAAAAAGTCTGGAAAAAACAAGATACAAGATACAACTGATTAAAATTCTCACAACTTTAAAATTACAGCGGTTACATTTTATTGAATAGTATTTATGTAAAACATGTTGAGGTTTAAGTTATATGGAATGACTCCGTTCCAAATCTTAAATGAAACTGTAATGTGAATGGGACACTGACAAAGGAGTGCAGATCCAAATGCAAGTTTATTACACAGAGATGGTCAGGCAACCAACAGTCAACAGAGGAGCAAACAGATGTATGCAGGGAATCCAGAGTCATGGTCAAATAACAGGCAAATGGTCAGTCCCAGCAGCAACAACAAAAACAATTAACAAACAAACAAAGCAAAGCAAGATAAACGCGTCATAATGTTCACAGTAACAGTATAACAAGCCTTAGCAATTAGTGCGTGCGTCTGTGCTGCTTTTAAAGTCCATGTAATCAGTTCATAACAATCCTCCGACTGTGTGTGTGTGTGTGTGTGCAAATAGTGGGTGTGAAACAGTGAAAATCAAGTAGCTGTATACGTCTTCAGTATATCTTAAGTTTATCATAATCCTATAGTCTGAGAATTTCATGAAACTGTTGTGCTGTTACTGTAGTAGTATAAATGTTCCTGTCACAATCATCAGCAATTTAATCCTTGTAGATCGCTGTAAACACGCAGATCGCCATAGAACTACAAATCCGCCATTATATGGACTACAGATCCAGTCATGCAATGCTCACATGCACCTGTTCCAGATTCCACTGATTGCGCACACACACACAGTCGGAGGGTCGTTATGAACTGATTACATGTACTTTAAAAGCAGCACAGACGCACGCACTAATTGCTAAGGCTTGTTATACTGTTACTGTGAACATTATGACGCGCTTCTCTTGCTTTGCTTGTTAATTGTTTATGTTGTTGTTGCTGCTGGGACTGACCATTTGCCTGTTATTTGACCATGACTCTGGATTCCCTGCATACATCTGTTTGCTCCTCTGTTGACTGTTGCTTGCCTGACCATCTCTGTGTAATAAACTTGCATTTGGATCCGCACTCCTTTGTCAGTGTCCCATTCACATTACAGTTTCATTTAAGATTTGGAACGGAGTCATTCCATATAACTTAAACCTCAACATGTTTTACATAAATACTATTCAATAAAATGTAACCGCTGTAATTTTAAAGTTGTGAGAATTTTAATCAGTTGTATCTTGTATCTTGTTTTTTCCAGACTTTTTTGATCCAAAATAAAACTGTTAATTTACGATCTTGTGCATGTCTTGGCATTTTATTAAAGGTGTTTAATCGTAATGATTTAGGGAAAATTCTTTTAAATAACATTGTTTTCTCTTAAACTTTTAGTGCAGTCACTTTATTGATGGTGTTCGATCATAATAATCTATGAAAAGTCTGTAAAATAATAGTGTTTCTCTGTAAAACTCTTATTGTGTAACTTTATTAAATAGATTTGATCATAAAAATCTAAGAAAAGTCTGTAAAATAACAGTGTTTCTCTGTAAAACTCTTATTGTGTAACTTTATTAAATGTATTTGATCATAATAATCTAGGAGAAGTCTGTAAAATCACAGTGTTTCTCTGTAAAACTCTTATTGTGTAACTTTATTAAATGGATTTGATCATAATAATCTATGAAAAGTCTGTAAAATCACAGTGTTTCTCTGTAAAACTCTTATTGTGTAACTTTATTAAATGGATTTGATTGTAATAATCTAGGAAAAGTTTGTAAAATAACAGTGTTTCTCTGTAAACATTTTAATGAAAATATCTGTAGATTTATTATTTTTGCACTTTATTTCAACAAAAGAAATTTTACCGTAATTTTATGGTTTTTGTTTGGCAGCCGTAGCTGCCAGTCATTTACCTTTTTTTTACGATTTTTTTTTTTACAGTGTGGAGAAAGTCTTATTTGTTTTAATTCGGCTAGAATAAAAGCAGTTGTTAATTAAAAAAAAAAAAAACATTTTAAGGTAAAAATTATTAGCCCCTTTAAGCTATATATATATTTTTGATAGTCTACAGAACAAACCATTGTTATACAATAACCTGCCTAATTACCCTAACCTGCCTAGTTAACCTAATTAACCTAGTTAGACCTTTAAAAGTCACTTTAAGCTGTATAGAAGTGTCTTGAAAAATATCTAGTAAAATATTGTCGTCATGGCAAAGATAAAATAAATCAGTTATTAGAAATGAGTTATTAAAACTATTATGTTTAGAAATGTTGGAAAAATCTTTTCTCTGTTATACAGAAATTGGGGAAAAAAATTAACGGGGGCTAATAATTCGGGGAGGCTAATAATTCTGACTTCAACTGTATATTAATTCCGTTACTTTTACAATAACCGACAAACTGTACATGGCGGACATTGTAGGTGGAAAATCTGAACGCTTCACTAATGAGAAAACAGTTAAACAGACCATCTGCAGCGCGAGGATAAAGAATGAGCCTCCTCCAATCAGCCTCTTTACTTTCTCTTTCTCTCCTGTGGATGAGGAAACGGTGTTGTGCGCACTCCACTGAAGACATCCATTAGCCTACATATTTAATTTTGTTTGTTAAGTGCAAAGATTTGTTTCAAAACTATTTCTAAATTCAGTTTTAATTTCCAGCAAACTAATAAATGAACAATAATAACGAAGTGTGATAAAAAAACTGAGTTATATCCAAACACACATCTTATTCTTATGGCCCAAAACTTAACAGGTGGACAAATCTAAGTTTATTTTTAATAAAACAAATATTAATATGCATATAATAAATAAAACTGCTAATAATAATAACATTATACAAAAGCAAGTTGTCGTAAATAAACTGAAAAAAGGCATGGAGGCAGTGTTTTTTATATTTATGTAGAAAGTAATAACTTTTGTAACACTTTAATCCTTTACCTCTTTTTCATTTTCTTTTTTTGCAAAGATATTTGCGTATTGCTGTACATCCTGTGTGTATTAAGCAATATGTAAGCGAAGTGCATAACTTATGTGCTCTGCGCTGGACTTTAGACCTGCTTTCAGCTGGTTTATTGCACAGTCTATTTCAGTTCCTCAAAATAGCAACGCGCCAACAATGCACGTTAACACACCTCTTTTCTAGACCGGAACACCCATGAGTCCACAAAGTGGCACAAATGGATTTGCTATTTAAGCAATGTGGCGCAAAACGGGACAATTAGGATTGCACTGGTCTAAAAATAGACATATATAGACATAGATATATTGCACCGGGTGGATGATAGGGCCCTTAGAGTTAAGAAATGCAATCCAAACATTTTTTTCTTTGTCAGGCAGTTAAAGGGATAAAAATGTTACTTTAAAACAAGTATTTCAACTGTCCTGGAACAAATAACTGATAATTATGATTATTATGACCATTAGATATACGTACTAAAATGTACTTTATTACACATCTATTTTATTTTATTTCACACCAGAATCCAGAATAAGTGTCCATTAGAAGGGTGCTCTCAATGGGAAATGAGAGCACAGAATGGCTGCTAATGTGCTGGAAGTGGATGTCACTGCCACCAAACTGCACTACATTTCCCATCTGGCACCTCACTCACACACCAGCTCCGGATCATCTCTGATTACCTACAAACAGCTGGAAGCTCATCATGGACTGATATTCTGGACTATTAATACACCACATTTGCATACACAGTGCTCAGTCTTGTTACACTGTAGCGTTACAAAGCGTTCTATTGGTTAGCCTTGGCTTGTTTCCTGACCCTTGCCTTATGTTGTTTCGCCACTTGTATCGACTTCTTTGCCTTTGACCACGACGACAATTTTGACTTTTCCTCATGATACTGTTTACTTCTGTTTTGACCATTGCCTGCATGACTCTGAGTTAATAAACTACATTTGGACCCTCAACTTCATTGTACCCTGACTCACATGTTACAACTACCATTATAAATAAACCGCATTTTGAGATCTAAACAGCAACAGTCTTGCTGTCGTATTTGTCAAGCTATAATAAAAAAAAAATTAGGGTTGTCCCTAACTAAAGATTTTCTTAATCAACCAGTTGTTGTTCATTAAAGCCATTCATCGACTAAACGCCCATTTATTAGATTAATTTAATAGGCAAGCAAATATGGGAGAAATGGTTTGAGTTTAAGGGCTGAGAAAGAATGTCATTTGCAACATTGTTTAAATGTTAAACATTAAAATCAAACATTGAATGAAAAGTGACACAGTCACCAGTGATCTAGCTCATGCAGATCCCTGGAGAACTACAAATCTGCCAGCAAAAGAACTACAAGATCCAGTCATGCACCACTCACACACCTGCACTAGATCCTGTCTGATTGCAAACACTCACTGCTGAAGCCACTCATGAACTGATTACATGGACTATAAAGTCAGCACACAATCACACAGAAGGGGCTGAGTCTTTTTTATCTGTTTGTGAACATACTCAAAAACTATGCAATTTCAAAAGTATTCAACGTCTCTATAAATGGATAAATGAACCAGTGGCTTGATTCCAAAGACTTTTAATTCATTAAAATGAAGATTAATTAATTAAAAACATTTCATTCAGCAACAAAACAAAGCACGGTTTCAATGCAAAGTCATTCAGTCATTTAAAATTCCTATATTCAGAATTTTAATTAAATTAAAATGATTGGAATAAACTTATGTATTTATTTATAAATATTTATTTTTATTTATATATTTACAGTTTTATGGACACATATCATAGTTAGACAACATGCTCCTACAAAAAAAAAAAAATTCTAAAAAAATTTTTTCTTTGGAAAAAAAAAGTAATGAAACAAAAACACATTACACATTTATTTATACATATTTATATTGTTTAATTAGTTTTTGATATGGCCTGATTTTTGCCGTATATGAAAATTTCAGCATTTTGAACACTTCAACACAGGCAGTGTTTGGAGTGGAACTAACTAAAAGACACAACTAACACCATTACGTTTTAATTCGTACAGCTGTTTTAGTAATAGTGGACCATTCTCAGTGCCATTACTTTCCCAAATTTGGTGTTTAAGTTGGTGTAGCATGACAAAATATCACTGTTTGTTAATGGCACTTTCATTAAAGCAGGCAATTTTGTTGGCAAACTGGCAAACTGAAGCAAAAATCAAATATACACCCCACTTGTGTTTATTTTATTTATTTATTTATTTATTTATTTATTTATTTATTTATTTACCATGTTATTGTTATTATTATTATTATTATTAATATTTATTATTAATATTTATCATTATTATCATTATTATTATTCATTATTTATTATTATTATTATTATTAGGAGTAGTAGTAGTAGTAGTGTACTAGAGGTATAGTCATTCAGATTTAATGCCATTAGGTTAAATTATTATAAATTCATTCATTCATTAATTTTCTTTTCGGCTTAATTCCTGTATTAATTCGGGGTTGCCACAGCGGAATGAACCACCAACTTATCCAGCATATGTTTTACACAGCGGACGCCCTTCCGGCTGCAACCCATTACTGGGAAACACCCATACACACCCAATCACACATACACTACAGCCAATTTAGCTTACCCGATTCACCTATAGCGCATGTCTTTGGACTTGGTGGGGGAAACCGGAGCACCCGGAGGAAACCCACACGAACACGGGGAGAAGATGAAACTCCACACAGAAATGCCAACTGACCCAGCCGAGGCTCGAACCAGCGACCTTCTTGCTGTGAGGTCATTGTGCTACCCACTGTGCCACTGTGTCGCCCTAAATTAATTAATTCAGGTTAAATTATTATTCATTCATTCATTTTCTTGTCGGCTTTGTCCCTTGCGGGGTCGCCACAGTGGAATGAACCACCAACTTATCCAGCACGATTTTTACGCAGCGGATGCCCTTCCAGCGACAACCCATCTCTGGGAATTTCCACACACACACACATTCACACTTATACACTATGGACAATTTAGCTTACCCAATTCACCTGTACTGCATGTCTTTGGACTGTGGGGGAAACCGGAGCACCCGGAGGAAACCCACACGAACGCAGGGAGAACATGCAAACTCCACACAGAAACGCCAACTGACCCAGCCAGGCCGAGGTCCGAACCTGCGACCCAGCGATGTTCTTGCTGTGAGGCACTACCTACTGCGCCACTGCGTTGCCCGTTAAATTATTATAATAATAGTAATTTTAACTGGCTTCCAACAATTCATTAAAAATGCATTACTTAAATGCGGCTAATTTTGTTAGTTACTTGTCTTGCGGATGACTAGTTTTCCGAAAGAGCCATTTGACTACAGTTAGCTTTCACATAATTTCCCCCAAATGCATCTAGGGATGTGCCTATGACGCCTTAATGTGCTAATTAATTCTGCAATTAAAGCTCTGTCATAATTTACAAATCTGTTGTTCCAAACCCATAAAGTGTCTTTCTGTATTCCATGGATCGCGTACACTATTTCCCATGCATTTGTGCATGAATGACAACTTAAATCCCAGCCCATTTCTCATGAAAAGACTTCAGAAGACGTGAAATGTAGTGCATTAGTCATCTGGACCACTTTCATGGTGCTTTCTTTGCCATTTTAAAGCTTTCACAGCTCCAGTCTGCATTCAGTTTCATTATATACTGTAGAAAGGAATCGCCAGAATATTCTTCGAAAATTCTCCTGTTCCATTGAAGAGGGGGGGAAAAGCATATGTATGATAGATATGACAGACTTTTCACCTTTTGAGTCAACAAATCATTTAAAATGCTGTCTATGTAGGTACCTCACTAGGTTTTGGAAAAGCTAGAGAGTATGGTTTTTTTTTGTGTGAGAGACAGAAACAGAGATTTGCAGAAGGATAAGCCTTGACAGACAGCGTCACTTCCAGATGCACCATTATCTCTCTTCAAAGGGACAAAATAATGAAAGGCAGCTAAATAATTCAGAAACTTTCTCCTTTCCAGCCTTTCTTTTCATAGAAAAGGATCACTCCCCTCTTTGATCCCATTCTGAATTCCACGCGCTCGCTCTTTATAGAGAAAATTGATGTAATTATTGATCCAATTAGACTTATGAGGTACCACAGTGGTTTACCTTTTTTCCTTTATTGGGTCTCAAGAATAGTGCTTTAATTCAAATGTGTTCCTGGTATGAATCACAGCCCTGAACAATTGATTGGGCTTCTAAAATCCACCAGGAATGAAAGGCTCCAGAGACACAGCAGGTAGAAAATAACTTGTGTTTCTACAGGCCCGCAGCCAGCTATGAGGTCACTAAAGTCTGGACCTAAGTATGCTTTTATGTTCAAAAATAAAATTTGAAGTTCTAAAGGTCATTGCACCCTGAATCTGGAAAATTCGTCTGAAATTTTTGCATGTTAAAAAACGTTGTGCCAATCATATTTACACAATGCCTCTGAAACTTCCGTCCATTTTAAAGAAAAAAAACATCCGATCTGCCCAGTTTTTTTCCCCTTTTCGCATCTGTAACAAGCATTTTGAGAGGGTTTTGATGGTTCAGAACCAAGCTTTGCAACTAATCTGTAGAACAACAGAAATGAAAACACTGAATGTTGGTTACACACTATGCTATTTCATTAAATTTAGTAACACAAGTTAGCTAACCATTTAAAGTAGAAGTAAACCCTGGCTATGGTCATGCTGCACAGTGAAATTTCAACAGCATTTCTTTAAATGACTCATGCTGTATATCCAAACGATCTTCGGTTTATCGAAAACAATGATTCTTATATATATATATATATATATATATATATATATATATATATATATATATATATATATATATATATATATATATATATATATTTTTTTTTTTTTTTTAATAATTAAATAATAAGGCAGATTTGAAGTTCTAAAGGTCATTGCACCCTTAATCTAAAAAATTAGTCTGAAAGTTTGGCGTGTTAAAAAATACAATTGACCTCAAGTTGTGTCAGTTGTATATACATAATGCCTCTGAATCTTCTGTCCATCTTAAAGAAAAAAAATCCTATTAGCTTAGATCTTTTCCCTTTTTCACATCTGTAAACAGCATTTTGAGAGGGTTTTGAAGATTCAAATTCATCCTACAAGCAAAATATCACCATATCCAGAATTGCAACCCAGGACTTTTTTAAATACTATACTGACAGCGTAATTCAATTATTTTGCAATAGCAAAACCATTATGGGCTTGTAACACTTAAGGTGTAATTAAAACCCCACATTTAATATGACACATAAAACCATATCATTGTACCCTGATTGTTCCATCTAAAGGTCATTGTACCATGAATCTGGAAAATTCGTCGGAAAATTTGGCATGTTAAAAATACATATGACCTCAAGTTGTGTCAATCTACACATTGCCTCTGAAACTTCCACACATTTTAAGTAAAACATTCTGAAAAAAATATCTTTTTCACATCTGTAAAAAGCATTTTGAGAGGGTTTTGAGGGCTCAGTGCCATCAAGCAAAAGCCAAAATCCAGAAGGCTATTACTTGCTACACATGACTTGTTTTTTAAATACTATACTGACAGTGTAAATCAATTATTTTGCAAAAGCAAAACCCTTATATGCTTGTAAGACTTAGGTGCAATTAAAACCCCACAGATAACATGACACATAAAACCATTATATAATATTTGACAAGAAAAAAAATGAAGTTCTACAGGTTATTGCACCTTGAATCTGGAAAATTTGTATACATTTTGTGTCAGTCAAGTTGTGTCAGTCATACCCAGCAGGCACAGGACATCAAGATGACATCAGATTTATGTTGTACCCCAATGTCATGGGGGCGTTGCACTTTGTTAGGAAATTAAAATAAAGTTGACGTAAGAACCAACGTCAGCCCGACAATGTCCAACGTCCAAGCTAAAATCAACCAAATATCAACGTCTAATGATGTTACAGCTTGACGTTGTGTGGACGTTACCACTATGCCATCTATCAGACATTAGATTTTGGTTGCCATACCTCACAAATAAATGTCAGTATTTGCCGTCAATGTGACATTGGTTTAAGATGTTGACTCGACAATGGATTTCGTTCATATTCCAACACAACCTAAAATCAATCAAATATCAACGTCATTTGGCTTTGTTATTGTGCGTCAAAACAATGTCCTTAGATGCTGGCTATTGAATCTAACATAATATTAAAGTCTTATGACATTGTGTGCCTGCTTGGTATTTACACAATGCCTCTGTAACTTCTGTCCATTTTAAAGAAAAAAATCCAGATCTGGCTAGTTTTTTTTCCCCTTTATACGCATCTGTAACAAGCATTTTGAGAGGGTTTTGAGGGTTCAGATCCATCCTACAAGCAAAAGCCAAATCCAGAATGATGTTTCTTGCATCACAGGATGTTTTAAATACTATACTGACAGTGTAAATCAATTATTTTGCAAGATCAAAACCATTATGGGCTTGTAACACTTAGGTGTAATTAAAACCCAACAGATAACATGACACATAAAACCATTATATAATATTTGAGAAGAAAAGATAATCATTTTTTATGAAGTTCTAAAAATCATTGTACCCTGAATCTGGACAATTCATCCAAATTTTTGGCATGTTAAAAAAATACCCAGTCATACAGTGTATAGTATTCATACCCAACAGGTACAGGACGTCAAGATGACATCAGATTGACGTTGTACCCCAAAGTCGTGGGGATGTTGCATTTTGTTGGGAAATGAAAATCATCTTGACGTCAGAACCTAATTTCAGGCTGACATCAATGCCCAACGGCCAACCTAAAATCAACCAAATATCATTGTCTAATGATGTTACAGCTTGACGTTGTGTGGACATTACCAATATGACGTCCTTTGACGTTTTAAGATGTTAGGTCAATGTTTCCAACACAACCTAAAATCTTGTGTATCCTAAAGTGTTATGACATTGTGTGCCTGCTTGGTATTTACACAATGCCTCTGAAACGTCCATCTATTTTAAAGAAAAAATCTTATCTGGCTGTTGTATTGCCTTTTTCACATCTTTAACAAGCATTTTGAGAGGGTTTTGAGGGTTCAGATCCATCCTACAAACAAAAGCCAAATCCAGAATGCTGTTACTTGCAGCACAGGACTTTTTTTAATAATATACTCACAGCTTAAATCAATTATTTTACAATAGCAAAACCATTATGGGCTTGTAACACTTAGGTGTAATTGAAACCCCCCAGATAACATGACACCTAAAACCATTATATAATATTTGGGAAAAAAATAAAAGAAAAATGTGGAGTTCTAAAGGTCATTGTACCCTCAATCTGGATAATTCATACAAATTTTTGGCATGTTAAAAAAATATCCAGTCATACCCAACAGGTACAGGACGTCAAGATGACATCAGATTGACGTTGTACCCAAAAGGCGTGGGGATGTTGCATTTTGTTGGGAAATGAAAATCATCTTGACGTCAGAACCTAATTTCAGGCTGACATCAAAGCCCAACAGCCAACCTAAAATCAACCAAATATCATTGTCTAATGATGTTACAGCTTGATGTTGTGTGGACATTAACAATATGACGTCTTATGACGTTTTAAGATGTTAGCTCAATGTTTCCAACATAACCTAAAATCTTGTGTATCCTAAAGTGTTATGACATTGTGTGCCTGCTTGGTATTTACACAATGCCTCTGAAACGTCCATCTATTTTAAAGAAAAAATCTTATCTGGCTGTTTTATTGCCTTTTTCACATCTGTAACAAGCATTTTGAGAGGGTTTTGAGGGTTCAGATCCATCCTACAAACAAAAGCCAAATCCAGAATGCTGTTACTTGCAGCACAGGACTTTTTTTAATAATATACTCACAGCTTAAATCAATTATTTTGCAATAGCAAAACCATTATGGGCTTGTAACACTTAGGTGTAATTGAAACCCCCCAGATAACATGACACCTAAAACCATTATATAATATTTGTGAAAAAAATAAAAGAAAAATGTGGAGTTCTAAAGGTCATTGTACCCTGAATCTGGATAATTCATCCTAATTTTTGGCATGTTAAAAAAATACCCAGTCATACCCAACAGGTACAGGACGTCAAGATGACATCAGATTGACGTTGTACCCCAAAGTCGTGGGGATGTTGTATTTTTTGGGAAATGAAAATCATCTTGACGTCAGAACCTAATTTCAGGCTGACATCAATGTTCAACGACCAACCTAAAATCCACCAAATATCATTGTCTAATGATGTTACAGCTTGACGTTGTGTGGACATTACCAATATGACGTCTTATGACGTTTTAAGATGTTAGCTCAATGTTTCCAACACAACCTAAAATCTTGTGTATCCTAAAGTGTTATGACATTGTGTGCCTGCTTGGTATTTACACAATGCCTCTGAAACGTCCATCCATTTTAAAGAAAAAATCTTATCTGGCTGTTTTATTGCCTTTTTCACATCTGTAACAAGCATTTTGAGAGGGTTTTGAGGGTTCAGATCCATCCTACAAACAAAAGCCAAATCCAGAATGCTGTTACTTGCAGCACAGGACTTTTTAAAATAATATCCTCACAGCGTAAATCAATTATTTAGCAATAGCAAAACCATTATGGGCTTGTAACACTTAGGTGTAATTGAAACCCTCCCAGATAACATGACACCTAAAACCATTAAATAAATTTTGGGGAAAAAGTAAAAGAAACATGTGGAGTTCTATAGGTCATTGCACCCTCAATCTGGGAAATTTGTCAGAATCTTTGGTGTGTTAAAAAATACACTTGACCTCAAGTTGTGTCAGTCATACCCAGCAGGCACAGGACGTCAAGATGACATCAGAATGACGTTGTACCCCAACGTTGCATTTTGTTGGGAAATGAAAATCTAGTTGACATAAGAACCAACGTCAGGCTGACATCAATGCCATCGTCCAACCTAAAATCAATCAAATATCAACGTCTAATGGTGTTACAGCTTGACGTTGTGTGGACATCACCACTGTGATGTCTATCAGACATTGGATTTTGGTTGCCATACCTGACAAATAAATGTCAGTATGAGGTCAGTGTGCAACGTTATGATTCTTGTCATGATTACCAGCGATCTATCATGTGCAGATTACTAGAGAACTACACATCTGCCACTAAATGAAATACAACTCCCAGAAGTTTTTGCATTACACACCAGTTCCTGATTTCCCCTGATTACGTACACACAGCTGGAAGCTCATGATGGACTGATTACTAGGACTATAAAGACACCTCATTCACACACACTCTTTGCTGAGTCTTGTTATAGTGTAAATGAGCATTACGAAGGGTTTCCTTGTCCTGCATACCATGTTTTTGACCTTTGCTTATTGTTTTATGTTGTTTTCCTGCCTGTCCGATCATTAGCCTGTACTCTGACTATGCTTTTGGATTATCTGCATGCTCCTGTCTGCCCCTGTTTTGACCTTTGCCTGCCTGACGAATCTTTTAATAAACTGCACTTGGATCCTCAACTCCATTGTACCCCAACTCATTACACTGCTAAATAAATTCACGTCCCTGTCTCACAGCAGCTGTCAAATGCAGACTGACTGAAGGAGCTCATAACGACGGGATGCAGCCAGATATAGTCATTACAAACATTGTGTCATTGGACTTGTTTATTTATACTATACTGACAGTGTAAATATTTGTTTTTGGTTGTTAATAAATTGGGAAGAGGAAGTTTAGAATTAGCGATTCTATATCACAGAATCCATAGCGTTTCCAAAACACAATATTTTACCTTGTTTGGTACTTTTATCAGGGGATTTTTTTTTCTCATAGCAATATCTGGCAACACTGCATACATGGCAATTAAACTGACAGTTGGCAATCAAACAAGAGCCCGTGCCGCATGGATAGTCACTGAGGAGACCACATTCAGTAAGAAAGCAATAATCATTATGATATTATCTGTACGAAACTGTCAAGCGATAAGAAAACGGTAGCATTATTCCCCTTGTACAACAGATCTGTAGAGCAACGGAGATTAAAACACTGAATGTTGGCTATACAGTATGCTATTTCATTAAGTTTAGTAATGTTAGTAACCTAACCATTTAAAGATAAAGTAAACCCTGGGTACGGTCATGCTGCCCAGGGAAATTTCAACAGCATTTACTCAAATGACTCATGCTGTATAACATATCAACAATCTTCAGTTTACCGAAATCAATGATTCTTATTTAAAAATTAATTAAATAATAAGGCAGATTAACTGCATAAAAGGGAAAACGGTTAAGCCAACAGTTTAACAAATTAGTTGCTTTATCTTCACCTAAAAGCAAAACCATTATGGGCTTGTAACACTTAGGTGTAATTAAAACCCCACAGATAAGATGACGCACAAAACCATTATATAATAATTGAGAAGAAAAGAAAAGAAAAGGAAAAACAAAACAGCACTTCACACCATGGTAAAAGGTGTAAAACATGACAGATTATGACTTTTAGCACTATTTCACAACATTTCACATTGAAACCAAGTGGAAATATGACTTTCAGTAAAGCCACATATACGAACAAGGATCCACCTGACAACTGTGCACTTTGTGCAATTACTATACAGTATGTGTTTGTTTGTGTCATTAGCAGGGCCAGACGGAATCTGCGGACGTTTTTTGCTATTTCTGCGGAGAATTTTGTTAAAAATCTGCGGATTTCTGCGGAATTATTTTAGGAGTATCATAACTAAAACCTTAAAATGTGAAATAAAAAATTATATCTTTTTAACTTTTATTAAATGTTTAAAATGCAAATTCAATTAGATTAACAGTAAATAGTTAACTGTAAGTAAATAAACATTTATTTATTAACAATTAATGATGGGCTAAAAATCTGCGGAAATCTGAGAAAAATCTGCAGAATTCTGCGCGCGCAGATTCCGTGTGGGCCTAGTCATTAGGTACGTTTCCATCCACCCTTTTTTATGTGCATTTTGGAGATGCGCATAAAAAAACAGTTGATGGAAACGCCATGATGCGCATACATTTTGAAAATGCACATAAACAATTTATGCGCATAACTGAGTAGGATAAACTTTTTATTCGATAAGAAAAGATTTGCATAAACTGCGATGAAAACACTTTTACCGCACAAATTTCAGTATGCGCATTAAAAAAAGGTCATGTGATTTCGTTATAAGAGATCATGTGATGATAAAATTGTGTGTAAATGGACAAATCAGCAAGCTGAGCACATTGTAAACCATCTGAAATGTTGTTTTGGTCATTCTAAAACACCTTACTGTTTAAATAGTAGTGTTATTATATTATTAATGACCTCCAGAATCAAGAGTGTCTGTGCTCTGTATCTGACACCTTCAAACGCCACTGAGGCGCAAGTCATTTATTAAATGAAAAAAAAAATTACACAGCTTTTTCTACTGCAGCAAATTCAGTTTTTACTGTTGATATTTGGTGCCAGTTAGTCAGGAAGTGACAATTTTATTCGCTTTGACTCATTGGATGGAAACGCTGCTTTATTTGCACGTCTTTTATGCGATAATCCAGTTTTGCGCATAAAGTTCATTCGCATTTTTGGATGAAAAAATAGCTAATGAGAGAGCATGTGAACAAGAGTTTCTGCTCTTTGTACGTGATTAAGCATATTTTTGTGGCAAATTTACATAGAAAAAGATTGTCATTTTTATATAATATTGCATATTAGTCCATCCATCCATTCATCTATCTATAAATCTATCTATATTAATCAATGTATTTGACCATCCATCCATCCATCCATCCATCCATCCATCCATCCATCCGCATAACTATCCATCCATCCATCCATCCATCCATCCATCCATCCATCCATCCATCCATCCGCATAACTATCCATCCATCCATCCATCCATCTGCATATTAGTCAATTCATCTAACTATCTATGTAATGTATTTCACCATCCATCCATCCATCCATCCATCCATCCATCTGCATATTGGTCCATCCATCCATCCATCCATCCATCCATCCATCTATCCATACATCCATCCAACTGCATATTAGTCTGTTAATTTAATTAACCATCCGTCCATCCATCAATCCAAATTATCCATCCATCTATCATCCAAACATCCATCTATCCATCCATCTACATTATTATCCATCCATCTACATTATTCCATTTATCTAACATCAATTCATCGATTTACCAGTTAATCCATTCATCCATCCATCCATCCATCCATCCATCCACATAACTATCCATTCACATAACTGTTTGTCATCCATCAATCTATCCAACTGCATATTAGTCAATTTATCTAACCATACATCCATCCATCTACAACTATCCATACACTTAACTATCCATTCATCCATCCATCCATTCATCCAACTCCATTTTAGTCTATCTAACCATCCATCTATCCATCCATTCATCCATACATCAATCCTAATCATCCATCCATCCATGCATCCATCCATCCATCCATCCATCCATCCATCCATCCATCCATCCATCCTAATAATAAATAATGTATTTATTTATTTATGTACTTGATGTATTAATTTTTGTAAAATAAAAACATTTTTATTATGTATTTATTTGTTTTTTTGTTTTTGTTTGAGTATATCTACACAAAATTACTATTTACGATAAGCCAATAGAAATCACTGAATAAACAGATTTTTGGCCACAGTGTTAATTAGTCAGGTGAGTAGTTGAAGGTTAACTATAAATCCATAGACTATGTCTATTGCAAATGTCAATCCAGTAGATCCAGTAATTATGTAGACATTAGTGTTCTGACATGAACAGCCCTATAGGTCGACTGGTTCATACAGAGACTTCAACCTGTATGAATGATGATGTAGCCGTTGTTTACAGGAAACAGAGAAGTAGAGGTTTTGACGAGGATGTCTGGCCACCTTCACAACCTGGCCTTCTCCTTGGTCTGTCGGCCACGAAAGGCTCAGGGCAGCTTAAGAGGGGAGATTTGACAGGGATAGAGAGAAAAACATAGCTAATCCCTGCTCTGAAAAGAGTAATCTATGAGAAAGGGTTAGGATGAAGGGAGGAGAGACAGAAGGAGAAGAAAAAAAAGGAAAATTACTTTCTGGAATCCTTTGACAAAGGAAGTGAGGCTATCAGTTGAGAGATGCTGTCTAAATCCGGAGAGAAGAAGAGAAGGTTTAAATATGATGTCTTTTTTTTGCAGTAAGTGTTGCAACCCAGCCTGTTGCTGAAGCCAAGTTTATTTTGTTTGTCTTTATGACTCCAGGTCCAGATCTTCGTAGGCAGGATGTGAAGTGAGGCCAGTCTCCGGCACCTCCATTGATCTCTGTTGATCACAATCTTATTTGGTAATTTAAATGCTAATGCCACTTCTAATTGTGCAACAGGGGAATTACAATCTGATATGGCGGAGCAAATGATTAGCTGGTCTTTTGTCTCAGGCTGCAGCGCCTGATTCAAAATGACTGTTAAAAGTGTGAGGAAATGATATTTAGGACACTCTGACTAAATCAGCTTTTACGAATATGAGATTTTTACATTCTGATTCAGGCTAAAACGATTAATCCGTCTATCCATTCATCATATCTATGCATCTGTACATCTACTCATCTGCATATCCATCCACCCATTCATCCATCCGCATATACTGTATACTGTATTTATGAACATATATGTTGATTGTTCATATTGGTCCATCATCCGTCCATCCATATATCCATCCTTCCGTCCATCCATCCATCCATCCATCCATCCATCCATCCATCCATCCATCCATCCATCCATCCATCCATCCATTCACATAACCGTCTAACCATCTGCATATTAATCTGTTTATCTAACCATCCATCCATCCATCCATCCATCCACATAATTATCCACATAACTATCCATCCATCCATCTGCATATTATTCTATTCATCCATCCATCCATCCATCCATCCATCCATCCATCCATCCATCCTATACATCTGTCCATCTATCTGCATATTAGTCAGTTTATCTATCTATCCATCCATTCAACCATCCATTCATCCATACATCAACCATCCATCCATATGTTTGTCCATCCGTCTGTCCATCCATCCATCCATACAACAACTATCCATCCAACCATCTGCATATTAGTCTTTTTATCCATCCATCCATCCATCCATCCATCCATCCATCCATCCATCCATCCATCCATCCATCCATCCATCCATCCATCCATCCATTTATCCATCTATTCAGCCATCCATTTAGCAATCCATCCACATAACTATCAATTCATCCATCTGCATATTAGTCTTTTTATCAATTTATCCATCCATCTATTCATCTGCATATTAGTCTGTTTATTCATCCATTCATAAAATTATCCACATAACTATCCATCCATCCAACAGTTTATCTATTCATCTATCCATTCAACCATCCATTAATCCATACATCATCCATCCATCTGTTTGTCCATCCATCTATACATCCATCAACCCACCCATACAATAATTATCCATCCAACCATCTGCATATTAGTCCATTGATCTAACTATCCATCCATACATCCATTCATCTGCATATTAGTCTTTTTATCCATCCATTCATCCATCCATCCATCTGCGTATTAGTCTTTTTACCCATCCATCCATCATCCATCTATCCATCTGCATATGAGTCTTTTATCCATCCATCCACATAACTATCCATTCATCCAACTGCATATTTGTCTTTCTATCCATCCATCCATCCATCCATCCATAAATCTGCATATTAGTATTATTCATCCTTAAATTATTAGCCCA
>LR812536.1:57346280-57376280 GCA_903798195.1 Danio kyathit | reverse complement strand
CCGGCGACTGTCCCCATTAGAGTCTGTTGTTCTAACAAGGAGGCTAAAGACCATGGCCTCTAGCGTCTGTTGCTAGAGCACCTTTTAAAAGTCAGAGGAGTGAGGTTTACCTGTACAGCACTTCACTAACTGGCCTCCATTACAGTCAGCCCTCTAAACCTCACACCCATCCGGGTCATGGCACCAATATAACCCCGCCAGTTCTACACCATCCAACCCACTCCGAGCTGGGATCGAACCGGCGACTGTCTGCATAGAAGTTGGTTGTTCTAACAAGGAGGCTAAAGACTATGGCCTCTAGCATCTGTTGTAGAGCACCTTTTAAAGGTCAGAGGAGTGAGGTTTACCTGTACAGCACTTCACTAGCTGGCCTCCGCTACACTCACCCCCCTAAACCTCATTCTCATCCGAGTCATGGCACCAATGTAACCCCGCCGGTCCTACACCACCCAACGCGCTCCGAGCTGGGATCGAACCGGCGACTGTCCGCATGGGAGTCGGTTGTTCTAACAAGGAGGCTAAAGACCATGGCCCCTAGCGTCTGTCACTAGTGTACCTTTAGAGGTCAGTGAGTGAGGTTTACATGCACAGCACTTTACTAGCTGGCCTCGGCTACACTCACACCCTAAACCTCACTCCCATCCGGGTCACGGCACCAATGTAGCCCCATCGGTCCTACACCACCCAACCCACTCCGAGTTGGGATCAAACCGGTGACTGTCCGCATGGGAGTCGGTTGTTCTAACAAGGAGGTTACAGACCATGGCCTCTAGCGTCTGTCACTAGAGTACCTTTAGAGGTCAGTGAATGAGGTTTACATGCACAGCACTTCACTAGCTGGCCTCGGCTACACTCACACCCTAAACCTCACTCCCATCTGGGTCACGGCACCAATGTAACCCCATCGGTCTAACACCACCCAACCCACTCCGAGTTGGGATCGAACCGGTGACTGTCCGCGTGGGAGTCGGTTGCTCTAAGAAGGAGGCTAAAGGCCATGGCCCCTAGCGTATTTCATTAGAGCACCTTTTAGAGGTCAGAGGAGTGAGGTTTACCTGCACAGCACTTCACTAGCTGGCCTCCGCTACACTCACCCCCCTAAACCTCACTCTCATCCGAGTCATGACACCAATGTAACCCTGCCGGTTCTAAACCACCCAACCCACTCCGAGTTGGGATCGAACCGGCCACTGTCCGTATGGGACTCAGTTGCTACAAAGGCCATGATCAGTAAGGGCCGATGATGGAAATTTGGTCAAGACACCATGGTTACACCCAGGGCTTAATTTGTGCCAGAACACGCCGGATCCAGATCCGGTACCTCTGAAATCTGATCCTCATTTTACCACGGCACCTCATTTTACCGATCCCCCTCATCAACCGCCCCGTCCGCTGTTCACTTTCACTTTCTTCCGCGACTCCCCAACCTTCTTCATTTTCGTCCGCGACACCCCTCCGCCATACACCTCCAACACACCCCTCCCGCTCCACACTTTTGTGCGCAACACCTCTCTATCCTCAGGTAAGATGCCGGATCTGTTACCCCGATCTGTTCCGGGACCTCACAATTCACAAATTAAGCACTGGTTACACCCCTTACTCTTTACGAGAAGTGCCATGGGATTTTTAATAACCTCGGTTTAACATCTCATCCGAAAGATGGTGCTCACTGATAATATAGTGTCCCCTTGATTTTACTGGGGCATTAGAACTCACACAGACTGCAGGTGGAGTGCCCCTTTCTGGCCTGACAAACACCTTCCAACAGCAACCTAGTGTTCTCATGTGGTCTCCCATCCAGGTACTGACCAGGCTCAGCTCTGCTTAGCTTCAGTGAGTAACTGGTCTTGGGCTGCAGGGTGATATGGCTGTGACATATGCAGGTGAACAGATACAGTGGAACTAATGGACTGATCACGGAGACTGGAAAGCCTTCTTTAACACAAACATTTGGTATTCTTGATATCATGGATATGCTCTGTACATGACATCCAGACTTTAAAATATAGCACTTGATGATATTTGGCTATAATTCACATGAAAGTGTAAATATAAAACAATCTGAGAGTACTCTCAGTGTTGAAAGTGACCAATATAAACCAGAAGCAATCTTTTTAGTTAGTTTGAAAAAAAAGAGAAGTGAAATCTTCCTCATCACACTAAAATTAATGTTTTGAAACATAAAGTCAAAGGTTTTCTAACAGACACAGAAAAACACAGTTCTACTATGACTGAAACACGAGCAACAAGCAGCGCTACTGTTCACCGGGGGCTCATATACTGGACATGCAGACAGAAACATGCTTGCAAGGCAACACAAGGAGAGAAGAGAGACCAGCGGAGGTAGGAAGACGTGTTTTAGCATATTGAGCAGAGACTGCAAGCGCGGGTCAGTGTGAAATAGCTTTAAAAAGTAGACAGGAATCCTCCTGAGGAATGATTGTTACACAAATAACTTCAAAAGAGTGCATGATGAAAGTGCACACTTCAAAAAGCTAAACTTTACCGTTTGCGCATATTGTACGGCATTCTTCAGCTCTGACGATGGCAAAAATCCTCTATAAACTGTATGGCATTTGGTCAAACAAAAATACTTTAGCTGAAAAAAAGGATAAGGAATTCATTTATACTAACCTATGTTTTCAGGGACGTATGTACAAATATAGGAGAGACAGGGAATGTTCAGATGCTCACATTTTGGCTTAAAATTGGCAACTGTGTTTTTCTTTCATGCAAAGTTTCTTTTGATATCATTTACTTATCATTTAGATGTACTTCTGTCCTATTAGTTATCAACCATAAGAAAATTAATTTGATATTCTTATTTATTTATTTATTTATTTATTTATTTATTTATTTATTTATTTATTTATTTATTTATTTATTTATTATTTTTTACAGGTTTTTATAGGCTACTGTATAAATATATTATTTTTAATTATATACTTTATAAGTAATTTATTTGTATTTAGCTAATTGTGTACCTTAAACTTTGCATTAAGACAGATTTTTTATTTTGTGACTTTTTATTGTTTAAATATTTTATTTAATTATTTATTTTATTTTTATTTTATTTTATTTTTTTATTATTAGTAGTATTATTATTTATTTATTATTATTATGTAGCAGTAAAAAAAATGCAAATATATTTAGATTTAAGTATTAAGAATAATAATACATAGAATAATATAATAATATAATAATACATAGGAAAAATATATAGAAAAGTATAATAATGTATAGAAAATAATAGAATAATTTTCAGTGGCTTTGATACTCAAATATATTTTGATTTAAGAATCAAGAAAAATAATAGGGAGAATAATATATAGAATATATATATATATATATATATATATATATATATATATATATATATATATATATATATATATATATATATATATATATATATATATATATATATATATAATAGAATAATTTTGAGTAGCTTTTTAAAAAAATATGCAAATATATTTTGATTTAAGAATCAATAATAATAATATATAGAAAAACATATGGAATAATATAATACTACACAGAAAAATTCATAAAATAATAGAATAAATTTTAGTGGCTTGATATAGAAGTAAAAACAAATACGCAAATATATTTTGATTTAAGAATCAAGAATAACACTAGAATAATATAATAATATATAGAAAAATATATAAAATAATTTTGAGTGGCTTTGATACGCAAATATATTTTGATTTAAGAATCAAGAAAAATAATATATAGAATAATATATAGAATGATATATATATAAAAATAAAATAATATATATAAAAATATATAGAATAGTATAATAATATATAGAAAAACATGTAGAATAATATAATAATATATAAAAATTATATAGAATAATATAATAATATATTGAAAAATAAATAGAATAATTAAATCATTTTGAGTGGCTTTGATGTAGAAGTAAAATAAGTAAGAAGTAGAGATAAAATAAACTAATTTCAATTTAAGAATTAATAATAATAGATTGAATAATAGAATAATATATAGAAAAATATATAGAATAATAGAATCATTTTGAGTGGCTTTGATACGCAAATATATTTTGATTTAAGAAAGATAATAAGAAAAAATATATAATAATAGAACAATATATAGAATAATGGAATGATTTTGAGTGGCTTTGATGTAGAAGTAAAAAAAATATGCAAATATATTTTGACTTAAGAATTAAGAATAATAATAGATAGAATAATATATAGAAAAATATATAGAATAGTATAATAATAATAAAATAGAATAATAGTAGGTAATTTTAGATATTTTACTGTAAAAAAAAAAGAACATCTTTGTTTTTTGTAATGTTACTATAGCTTGTAGTTATGACTATGATATTGTCTTGTATTGTGACATAATTTCTTAATTTAAACAATCCCCATCTCGAATTTGATTGATTGACTGATCGATTGATTGACTATAAATCATGTACATCTGATTTAGAACTAACTTCTCTTGTTACTCCAGGATGGTGTTGCTCATATACAGTGTACTTGAGTCTCATTTCTAAAAGATTAAACTTGCATTGTTACAACAAACGGTTGGCAAAACTCATCGCATCGTTTCCAAATGTAATGCTCAAATGCTGCTCACATAGAGCTCAGAACAGACAGAACTGAAGATCCATCATGCCACACAGAGACTCTAAGGGGGAAAACTCTGGAAAGGGGGGTCGACTAGAAGGCCGTGGCCTTTACTTTCCTGGTGGGGGATTCAGGCTTCTCTGGGGCCTCAGTCCCAGGGGCCTCTGGCTTTGTCACACAGCTATCAGCCACTGCGATGCTGGGATCCAGAGAGAGAAAGAGAGAGACTGGTTACTGAAGCAAAGCAGCATAGAAAGGCAGTGATACAGGGAGAGAGAGAGAGAGAGAGAGAGAGAGAGAGAGAGAGAGAGAGAGAGAGAGAGAGAGAGAATGAGAAGAGAGTTGTCAAATGTATCTATATTCAATATCAATACTGAAATGATTGAAATGACTTTTCTGCAGTATCGACACCTGCCACACTCTCTGATGTTCAGATTGGCTGCAGTCCCACATGTCCACACCTCCTGTCAATCAATCATTCATATTTATGCGACTTATAGGGCCCTATCATACAACAGGTGCAATACAGCGGCAGGCTCGACGCAACAGTTTTTTTTTTTTTGCTCTTTTCAGACCAGCGCAGCTATCATTTTCCCAATTTGCGCCATGTTGTTTAAGTCAGGGGTTCCCAAACTTTTCAGCCCGCGACCCCCAAAATAACAATGCCAAGGACTCGCGACCCCCAATATCCTCTGAGGTGGTTATAAGTATATAAACCTTGCACACAACAGCGCACACATACCAATAGGCCCAAGTCTATTTATCATTTAATTTTGAAGAACGCCACTCGGAGACCATTGTCCATGTTCAGCTGTGGCCTGTTTTTATTTTTAATGTACGTGAGTGTCATAAAGGTGTCAGAAAGTTTGACCTGGCGCCATGAAATCAATCTGCTCTGTCTTCAATATAACGTAATCACCCAAGGGGTTGCAAACAATTGAAAGGCTGATGACTTTTTATTTGCATGTTGTTTGTTTTTAAATTGACTATTAACAACTATTTTTTTCTACTGTAGGGTATGGATAAATTGTGGTAATTCTAATAGTTAAATAAAGTGAATTTGATTTTAAATCAACAAGCGACCCCCCCCCCCCCCCCCCCCCCCCTTCACTGGGAACCACTGGTTTAAGTAGCAAATGCATTGCCGAAAAAACTCAAGACCACACGCGAGTGGAAATGGTACCCCTGCTGCTAAGTATTTTTAATAATTTGCCATTCAAATTGTCTGAGCTCTGGTTTTCAACGAAACTGCAAAAATAAGTTTATTATAAAGGAAGAAATGGTTATGGATATGCTAACACAATCTCACAGCAAGTCATAACTTTTTTGATTTAGTAGCTAGTTTGTTTGAATTGGTACGATCTCATTCGTACAAATTAGTATGATTTGTTCATCATCCATTAACGGTTGAGTTTAAATCGTACATTTTTGTATGACTGATCTCGTAGCCACTAAATTGACAAAACATAAAATAGTTACGTTCCCTCGTGAGATCATGTTTGGACATGTTATAATAGTTTTGGATTTTTCATTAGTTTTAGTTTCTATTTCGTTTTGACTTTTTGTTTTCAAATTCAGTTAGTTTTAATTAGTTTTTAGAGGGAGATTTACTAGTTTTTATTAGTTTCTATATTTTGAAATGACTTAGTTTTAGTTTAGTTTTTATTAGTTTCAGTATTAGTTTTACTATTTTTTTCTAAATAAGGATATTTGTTAGGTGCAAGATTCAAAATCAATTGAATAAATATTGTATAATAAAAACTCAGCCATACATTTTTTGAAACCTCTATTTAGGGGACACATAAACACTATCATCTACCAATACCATACCCATCCTCAAATTCAAATACAACAGCCCACAAGATGGCAGCCTTAAGTACAATATGTGTGCAAGGCTGCTCTGAGGTTAGATACACAGTAGTGATGGGAAGTTCAGATATTTAACGCGGATGTTTGGACTCAACATACCAAAATTATGTTGTCAGCAATAGTAATGTCAGTCAGTTAAAACATCACTATGATCTGAAAAATGTCTTACAGTAAAGTTTTGCAACCCAACTGAATCATGATTCACCTATTTACATTCCAATACAATTTTCTGTTTCTGTTTTTTCACCAGATCCTCTCATTAAGCCCTCGGTTTACCTGCGCTGCAGTTGTTCAAGTTTAGGTCAGTCACAGCAGGCTGTCATGTGCTGTTTGTGTTTGGTTCACTGAATCACGCATGCGCAGTATTATCGGTTCACAGCTTCTTAAATTTGATCTCAGTGTAACGTTACTGTTCTAATAACTGAATGAGAGTATATATTGGATTATTTCGAGTCAGAGGTGGGTATTAGGCTTGTTAAAAAGTAAGTAGTTTGTGGATAAGTGCTTACTGGAGGAGACGCGATTCACACGAATCGTTTCAAATGATTCAGTTCGCTTTTGGTGAACTAGTTCAACTAGCTCATTTTATACAGTCATTGAATTCAACCGGTTTAGTTAGAAGATCCGATTATAAAGATTCGTTTGCGATCGCGATATAGAAATAAAACCCATTATTGGGCACAAATATGTTGTGGCAATAGTTCCCCATGATATTGAAATTGCTATGAATATTCTTTAAGATATCCCATTATATAATAAGTTAGAAATTCCAGCATCATAACACCACTAGAGAACAGCCTAATTTCTTCTTAATTTATTCCTCTGAGATGAAATCAGTGTGTTTTATTTGTCTCTTTAGGCCTGCGGATTGATTGCGATGGAGAATGTGGGCAGATGCCAGGTCTTTAGCAGAATACTCTATCTTAGGTGGCATTTCACCGGGGTCGTCTGAAGCGTATTGACTCTCGACGCAGATAAAAGGTGCGTGTTAGAGCTTCATTTTGACACTTATTGCAGCTGTGCTGGCTTGATTTACATTTACCGACAAACACAAGTGCTCCATTTACTGCCGGGTGGTAAATTCAGGATTCTTGAGGGAAAACAACGGCACTAAGTTAAATTATGATGATTTGGAGCCCCCCTTATTTTTTTTCTCCTCATAAATAATGATAGTCATGGCAAACAAAAGAAATTACATTTAGGCAGGAAACATAATGCATCTTGAGTAAATCACAGAAGAAAGCAAACAAACTGCTAAGAGGGTTATACATGTGCTGATTTTTGACACGGCTATTTATTCAGGAGCAAACGGCATGGGAAAAATAATAAGAGAGGGCATGGGTATGACAGGAAAAATTAATTATATATATATATATATAAATATCCTATTAGGAGGCCTACATTAAGTTGTGTCGACATTTAAAAGAATGACTTAAATAATTTATTCTAATGGTCAATCTTATTATTTACAGCAAGTTTGTTATAATCAAATATTTTAAGAGTCTCAATAGTAAAGTAATTATTTAAATTAAACCCTATATTAATAATAATAATAATAATAATAATAATAATAATAATAATTCATTCATTCATTTTCTTTTCAGCTTAGTCCCTTTATTAATCCGGGGTCGCCACAGCGGAATGAACCGCCAACTTATCCAGCACGTTTTTACTCAGCGGATGCCCTTCCAGCCGCAACCCATCTCTGGGAAACATCCACACACACTTATTCACACTCATACGCTACGGACAATTTAGCTTACCCAATTCACCTGTACCACATGTCTTTGGACTGTGGGGAAAACCGGAGCACCCCGAGGAAACCCACGCGAACGCAGGGAGAACATGCAAACTCCACACAGAAAGGCCAACTGATCCAGCCGAGACTCTAACCAGCGACCTTCTTGCTGTGAGGCGACAGCACTACCTACTGCGCCACTGCGTCGCTAATAATAATAATAATAATAATAATAATAATAATAATAATTATTATTATTATTATTATTATTATTATTATTATTATTTAGTTTAGTTTATTTAAAATTTGACAGGACAGGGTATTGCAACACAATTTCCTGAAATGCATCAAACACACTATCGAGACAGTATATGACTAATAAAAATACTAATATATGACACGATAAATAAAAAAAAGTAAAAACAATAATAAAAAACATCAAACACTATAAATTATAAATTATCTTTATTATACAACAATTTAAGAGCATGAGGAATAAAGGAGAGTTCATCATATTTAATTTTACTCCAGGGTATAACAAATGTCGTATGTCGCCAAAGAAGGATGACACTAGAACCTTAGGCAGAAAAAAAGAAGGATGTATACCAGAATCCGCATGTTCAAACCTTCAAAATAGCAGCAGCATACTCTTAAAAATAATTGATTGAAACAAACCTTTCCACAAAATATTAGATTAAAATTGTTTAAAAGTATAAAAACACCAGACTACCCACAGCTCATAAACTCATGTGGCTGCCATTGAAAGTGCCACCAACCATTAATGTATTTATTTATTTATTTATTTATTTATTTATTTATTTATTTATTTATTTATTTTCAATAAGTAAATAGGAAAGTATTTTGAAATACAACTTTAAAAAATACAATTCAAAATTCTCCTTTTTTCAAATCTAGTATTATTATGATGCATCTTAAAAGAAGTTTCAATTCTTTATTATTTACTTTTTTGCCAAAATAAATTCAAAAGAGTTTTAATTCAGAAATTAAAAAAAAAATATGTACACCAAAATGCCTTAATTTAATGCATGTATTTACTGTTTTATTTATTTATTTATTTATTTATTTATTTATTTATTTATTTATTTATTTATTTATTTATTCATTTATTTATTTAATCATTTATTTAATCATTTATTTATTTATTGTCTGTTTCTGTTATTTAATTATTTTAATTATTTATGTTGACAGGTATGTTTCACTGTACATTTCAAATGACAAATCCACCCGGGGGCACTGTCCACATTTTTATGGATCTGAAATATGTTAAAATTTTATTGTACTGGTTCAGAACAGTTCTAATACTAGTAGAATATTGCAGGGCTATCAACCAATTAGATTCAAGAACCAGAAAGTTTCAAGACCTCAGTCTGATTGGAAATATGCGCCTCAGCCTACATTTTTGTGAAATCTAAAATATGTTGCCAGGTATGTTTCGGTCACATTTCAGATGATAAATCCATTTGAGGGTGCTGTCTACAAACTTTATTTTCACTTAATAAAGTCTGAAAAATACATGACGTGGTCTAACAGCTGCAGTATTTATCAAAACATAGTGAGTTTACTACCATCATTGGCATTAATTTAATTAATTATTTAAGTAATTGTTTGTTTGTTTGTTTGTTTGTTTGTTTGGTGCGTTCTTTGTTTGTTTGGTTGGTTGCTTTCTTTCTCTTAATTTTTCTTAAAAAGGAATAAATCACTGCACTTTGCTAAATTAATGTGTGCACTGCAGATACTTATTTACTTATTTACTTATTTTGTTTGTTTGTTTGTTTGTTTGTTTACAGTTGGGGAAATAAGTTTTGGGCACGTCACCATTTTTCCCAGAAAACATAATTCTAAAGGTGCTGCTGACTGGAACTTTTCACCAGATGTTGATAACAACCAAAGAAATCCATATATGCAAAGAAAACAAAACTAATTAGTTAGCAGATGAAGTTATGTGTAATAAAATGAAATTACGCAGGAGAAAAGTATTGAACACATAAAGGGGAGGAGTAGAAAGGCAGTGAAAGCCCAGACAGCAGCTGAAATCACTCAGTAGTTCTTCAGCAACCCTCTGCCCTTAGTCAGTGTAAATTTATATTAGCTGCTTCAGTCCAACATCTACATTAGCAGGACAACGAAAATGAAACCAGGGTGGACATTTCAACAAGACAATGATCCAAAACACAGCCAAGGAAACTCTCAAATGCTTTCAGAGAAAGAAAATCAAGCTGTAGAATGGCCCAGCCAATCGCCTGACTTGAATCCAATAGAGAATACAAAGTAAAGATCAGATTTGATAGATGAGACCCACAGAACCATCAAGATTTTGACACACTGTTGAAGTCTGTGAAAAAAAAAATCACACCTGAGCAATGCATGTGACTTCATTCCACGTGTTTGTCCTTGTGTCATCCCATTGTTATTACACATACTTATTTTATGTTTATATTGCTTGTGTTTTTTTTATTTATTTATTTTTTTATACCAAAATCTGGTTCAATTCCATTGCAATAGCTCCTTTAGATTATTTTTCCCAGAAAAAAAAACATGACATATATTTCCTCCACCTTTATTTATTTATTTATTTATTTATTTATTTATTTATTTATTTATTTATTTATTTATTTATTTATTTATTTATTTATTTATTTATTCATTCATTTATTTTTAATTTACTCATGCATGAAAAATGAAACCTGCTTTAGTGATTACTTCTTACTGCAGTTACTGTAGGTACAAAAACTAATTAGTCCACACATAAGTGCGCACCATCAAAACCAAGTGTCCTTGAATAACCGAACGACTAAGAATGCTTTGCTTATTCAAACGGATCACTTTTCTTCAGAGCAAACGATGCTCAGTCCTGCTTCCAAACTGAAACATCAAGCTCTCAAACTGCAAAACACAAAATGGCACGGAATGTCTCTCAAAACGAGCATCATAATTTCATCAGTGAGGTAATTAAGAAGTCAGGTGGATCCAGTGCCAGAATCCATGCCTGTGCCAGGGCCAAAGTCCCATGAAGGACAGAAGCCAAAAACTCTCCTGCGAGGGAATAATTATCCTCTCAGAAGGACAGATTACAGGCAACTTTCAAAATCGCAAGTTAAGTGGGGATAAACTGTAATATGCTGCTTTTACTGATCCAAGTGACTCAGTGTGGGTTGAAAGTGATGTTAGTGTCTACTGTACTGTACGGTAGTGCTTTTATTTTACTGACGAATGACTAAATAAGTCACTAATGGGAAGCGGTCGGGGCGTCCGTGTCTCCGTATGGCAGAGAGAAAAAGCCATATGTCCACACATTCATCTCCCATGGTTTTTATTTTGATGAGGGCAGAAGCCACACTGAATTTTGGCCGGCTCATTGAGGATTTTGGGAAAGGACTCAAAGAGAAGACATTAATGGGAACTGGTGGCAAGTCCTGTGCAATACAGTTTCGGGTTTCCAAATTAGAGAAAGACATATTATATGGACTGAGTTCAGAAGTCTGAAGTTGCACTGTTAAAAAATGCAGGGTTCCACACAATTAATTCATGTTTTCCCAACACAAAATTCAATGATTAGGTGGACTGAATAT
Source organism: Danio kyathit (assembly GCA_903798195.1). Taxonomy (NCBI): domain Eukaryota; kingdom Metazoa; phylum Chordata; class Actinopteri; order Cypriniformes; family Danionidae; genus Danio; species Danio kyathit. The sequence goes on along the minus strand of LR812536.1, from coordinate 57,364,476 downwards.
AAAACAATTAAGTGTTTCCCCCAAAAAATATTATGAATTGTATTATTTCAGCTCATATATAATAAGTAGTTTGAACAAGCAGCAAAGGTCATTTTTTAAGTGTGATTCTCTACACTGTAAAAAAATGCAAGGTTCCACTAATTTCATTCATGCTGTCCCAACACAAATTGATTAAGTTAACTTGACAAATTTAAGTGGATTGAACATAAAATAATTAAGTTGTCCCCCAAAAAATCTCAAGAATTGTGTTGTTTGAGCTACTTAAAGAAGTGGTTTGAACAAGCAGCATTTTTTCAGTGTAATAGATGTTAACAATGGCCAAGAAGGCTTCACATGTGTATTTGAAAATTTAGTCATTGTTTGGACTATTGTCTATTAGATTTTCACTGACAGTTTAAATTTAGCCTTGTTTTAGACATGGCTTCTATGTTTTCATGTCTACCTTAACCTAAAAAAATAATAATAAATAAATAAAAAATATGTTGCTGCTTGATCAAACTAATATTTGCGCTGAAACAACGCAACTCTTGAGGTTTTTTTTGGGGACAACTTAATGGTTTTATGGTCAATCCACTTAAATTTGTTAAAACAATTACATTAACTTAATTGATTTGTGTTAGGACAACATGGGGGAATTGTGTAGAACAAGTGTATTCTTACAGTGTATCTCTCTAAACTCTCATAATTAAAGGTGCATTAAGTTCGACACCCAGTGTTTGAATTAGATATTGCATTCCTGGATCAAAACAAACCCAAGCGCAGGTTGCCAGATTGAGGAGCGAGTCTGACTGTTGAGCCTAAAGGCTGATTTAAGTTGTGCTCTAAATTAAAGAAACTTCACGCGATAGAATTGAGTTATTAAAAAGAGTTTTTGTTCTAAACAACACCTCGATTTGATAAATTAGAAACGGCTTCTATTTCTTGCAGCTGAACAACAGGATAAACTGTGATCACCTCAGGTACACCTCATGTGCTTTATTCAGTGTTAAATGCTAATAATGTGAGTTTGAATGCCATTTTACATGAAATTTATTGTCATACTACTGAAAGCAGCAGCAGATAGTTCACCTCATATCTTGAAAATAAAATAAACCGTTTGAAACTGAACTTTAAAACTGTGACTCCTAACCAACGGTGATTCAGCATGTACATTTAATAATGTTAAAGAGATTTAATATGTATTTATTCGATTGTAAAGCTTACCATTTCGTTGGAGTGCAGTAAGTGCACTAATCTGTGCTTCTGAATGGCTGTATATTTAAATTTCTGTCATGTTTCCTCTGGTGCAAACAGCCAATTTGCTTATTACTGCAAATCTCATCACATAACGTGTTGTTAGGACACTGGGTTGCAATGTAACCTGCTCACCTAATATTTACATTCCTAATAGTTTTATTATTTGCACTAGGCAGTTTAAATGACCAAAACAAAGACAGACGTTCCATCACGGAAAACACATTTCAAAGCAGAATATCTGACTTCAGCATTGCTTTTCAGATATAAAAGAATGTTCACTTAGCATGTTTCTTAAATATCTGCAAACATATTATGGTATTGTTATGCTTTAGAAGAGTCAAAAACTTACATACAACACCTTTTTATTATTTTACATACTGTACGAATGTGAGCTAATAATTCTGACTTCAACTGTAAATAGTATGGATTATATTCAGTTTTAGAGAACACAATGCCAATGATTTACTTCAGAAGACTTAAGAGATCAATATTTGGTGGAATAACCCTGATTTTAATCACAACAAATGAAAAAAGTAGTGATTTTGACCAAATGCATTTTTCTTTTTTGTAAAACAAAATAACAAAAAACTTGACATAAGCGTTTTTTTATAGACTCTATTTATAGAATACAATATATTCTTGCAGTTTTATTGTTTTCTGCAATTAGGTATTTAAATCAGTTGTCTGCAGTATTTGTTTGCATATTGTTTTTATATTCAGGCTCAGAAATATTCATAACAAGTTCTGCATTAATCACCCTATAAATCAGTTACTGGCCGATTATTTGAAACTACTTCAAAAGAAATGAAACAACATTTTCATATCATATCAAAGTTTTCATTAATTGATATTGGCCTAAAGTTTTTTATTTATTTGTGTATTGATTAATGATCAATCCATTTATTTTATTTCAATATTTTGTAATATAATATATATGTATTTTTTTTCTTTTAATGATGATATTCACGTCATTTGCAGCATCAGTTTGCATATAGAATTGTATCACTCAAGTTAAAAGTAATACAAGTCCAGTTGTCCACCTTTATTAAAATAATAAAAAAAAAATACTATTGCAAATTATAGCGAATACTTAAACTAATTTTTTGTGTTGGTTGTATAGTTGCTATGGTAAAACAACCACCATAGTTATTCATTAATTTTCCTTCGGCTGAGTCCCTTTATTCATCAGGGGTCGCCACAGTCGAATGAACCGCCAACTTATCCAGCATATGTTTTAGACAGAGGCAGCCCAGTACTGCGAAAGACCCATACACTCAGACACACTCATACATTCAATTCAATTCACCTATACCGCATGTCTTTGGATGGTAGGGGGAAACCGGAGCACTCAGAGGAAACCCACACGAACATGGGGAGAACATGCAAACTCCACACAGAAATGCCAAATGGCCCAGCGGGGAGTCGAACCAGCGACCTTCTTGCTGTGAGAGGACAGTGCTAACCAATGAGCCACCGTGTCGCCTCCACCATAATAAAATTATGACCTAATTCTGCAGTTTTCAACAAGTATATAAATTATTCTACAATACACCCCAGTTTACTATAGTAAAAACTAAAGTATATTAGAGTAGTTATTACAGTTAACTAGTTTACTCATTACTCATTATCACAGAATTCATTTTGACAGTGGTAAAGTGTGGTAAAGACATTTTTGACCATGGCATTCATGTTATTTGCAGCATCGTCTTGCATATATCATTGTGTCACTCAAACTAAAAATAGGCCTGGGGGTCTAGTCACCTTTATTAGGTGACTAGTCACCTAGTCAAAAGTCCAGTCACCCTTATTTCCAATAGCACTTTATATAATGCTAGTTTTTGACAATGCAAGGCACGCTAACATTCTTCGATTACACTACAGAGCACTCGTAGACTTACAAAAATTGCTAAGCACTTCTCCAGTTATGATGCTTCAGGGAGAAAGTCCATAATTCGAAGATTTTCATATAATTGTTTCTATAATCTTCTTAGGCTTACGTTGCCTTTGGGACACACAGTTCAGAACTACAGCTTATCACTACTTATTTCTAACAAACCCCTTCACAACCACAGACAACGGTAATCACTGTAGATCATCAGGGCAGAAGGTTTATTTTGTCCTTCCGAGTTCCCATGTAGCCCTGACTTTTTTATTTATTTATTTTTTGTTCTCATCGAAGTGTGCTGTGCTTAAAACCGCTGAGCGTCAAGTGTTCTGTTTATCTGCCATGCTTTTTAGGAATTGACAGGTCCTGGCGCTAATCTGATGTGCCTCCTGCAATCAGCCCTGATTGAAACACCTGTCTCTCAAACGGAGAAATGGACAAATCAGGTCTACATAGCAATCAAGAAGGCCTCTTTGCCAAATAGGTAACATGCTCTTAAGCAATCAAGTGCATCCACTAACAGCAAAAAAGAGAGATGCCTTTAAAAAGAGAATTTATTTTTTTAAGTGTGACCACCCCATAGGGGACCTATTATGCAAAAATCACTTTTATAAGAGGTTTAAGCACAATTGTGTGGCAGCAGTGTGTGAATATAACCAGCCTTTGATGGTAAAAATGTATTAATTCTATTTTTTTTATAATCGAACTTGATAAAAACAATCTGCAGAAACACTTTGAATCACAACTTCCTTTTGTACGGGTCATCAGAGCGGGAAAGCCCCGCTCATTAGTGACGATCTCTATAGTATTAGATGTTAGTCTTGTTTTTGAATCGGCCACTATGCTGACACATAGGGATGTGTAGCTCCGCCCCTTTGACACAAGGGCTAGGAGTCTCATTTGAATTTAAAGCGACAGTCACCAAAATAACACAATTTGAATAAAAGCCTAAAAGGGGGCAGGTTTCAAAGAGTCATGAAACATTATTTGTTTGGTATTTTGAGCTTAAAATTCACATACACACTCTAGGGACATCAGAGACTTAATTTACATCTTGTAAAAAAGGGGGCATAATAGGTCCCCTTTAAAGGTGGTTTGCTCATTTAAAAGCCCTATTCAGATGGGATTTATTTTAAGGGATGTTAGAGAAGCTTCTGTTTCACAAACGTACATTGTGATTTTAATGCAGTCTGAATCTGCCATCACTGTCTTTTTCTCATGCGACCTCTATAAAAATTCCAGAGCAAATTACCTACAATTTTTCAGCAAACTCTGAATTAAAACTAATCCCATCTGAATAGAGCTAAATTAACAAGAAGATTGATGGGATTATATGAAAATTAATTTTTATGAAAGCTGTTTTATAATACAAATGTACTGTAACATGACCAACAGTAATATCCTGTGATTCAAACTACTGAAGAATTAGTTAGCCGACTAACTAACTAACTAACTAACTAACTAACTAACTAAATAAATAAATAAATAAATAAATAAATAAATAAATCAACACATAGTGCACAGTATATATGAGTACATCTTCTTTAAAAATAAATATTTTTATCCATTTGTCAATGAATATAAACAATTTTGGTGCATTTAAATAAAAAAAACATTTTATTAAACAGCTATATTCAAAATAATAATAATAATCTAACATGTTTAGGTATATATATATATATATACATATAATAATAATATATAAAAAAAATATATAATAATAATAATAATAATAATAACAAGATTCCTCTTAAATAAGACAGATAAAAATAAATGTTCTTACTGCTTACGCTATGTTACTGTCTATTGATTCCTGCTGCAGGCTATTTCATAAAGTGCTGGGGACAAAATTGGCCATGGCAAAAAGTGTCCACAATCAATATCACCTGTGAGTGAAGTACTTACAGATCGTTGTCTGTTTCGGTGCGAGGCTTCTGTCCTCTTCTGTACACCATACATATCGTGGCCACCACTCCAACAATCAGCCCAGCCACCACCACCACTCCCAAGATGCCAAAAATTCCACCTGGGGGTCCTTGTGCCATTGGCTTTTCTGTAGGAGGAGAAAGAAATATATTATGAATCATCTTGATTAGAGTGTGATTCACGCTTTCACAAATAAACAATCAAAGACTCTGAATCACAAATGTAAGAAGTGTCAGGCCGAACTGCACCAGCTGACAAGCAGAAAATGAAAACAACGCTGTGTTTACTTTTGCATTCTTGCATGAATAAAATACAATGTGTGGGCAAACAAAACAAAACAAAACTGAATCAAAAAAAGAAAGAAAACAAAACAAAACAAAATCAACAAAACAAAAACAAAACAAAACAATCAAAAAAAGAAAGAAAACAAAACAAAACAAAACAAAATCCACAAAACAAAAACAAAACAAAACAATCAAAAAAAGAAAGAAAACTAAACAAAACAAATCAATCAAAAAAAAGAAAGAAAACAAAACAAAACAAAACAAAACAATCAAAAAAAGAAAGAAAACAAAACAAACAAAACAATCAAAAAAAGAAAGAAAAGAAAACAAAACAAAATGATTCACTGCACAGATGTTGTCAAAACAAAACAAAACAAAACAAAACAAAACAAAACTGAATCAAAAAAAGAAAGAAAACAAAACAAAACAAAATCCACAAAACAAAAACAAAACAAAACAATCAAAAAAAAGAAAGAAAACAAAACAAAACAATATCAACAAAACAAAATCAACAAAACAAAACAAAACGATTCACTGCACAGATGTTGTCAAAACAAAACAAAATCAACAAAACAAAATCAACAAAACAAAACGATTCACTGCACAGATGTTGTCAAAACAAAACAAAACAAAACAAAACAAAACAAAACAAAACAAAACAAAACAAAACAAAACAAAACAAAACAAAACTAAATCCAAATAAACAAAACAAAATCAACAAAACAAAACAAAACAAAACAAAATCCAAATCAACTGGGTTCATTTTTTCAATTTTTATTTAATTTAGTGTTAAACACTACAGTAATGAAGATGCTTTGAAGAAAATTAAAAACCAACCATAGACTTTCCAAGTATAGTAGGAAAAACAAATACTACCCAGCAGGCACACAGTGTCATAAGACATTAGGTTAATTTAGGTTAGATTTAGGTCATGATGTCGGGGGACCAAAATTCAATATCTAGCAGCATCTAAGGACAATGTTATTTTGATGTCCAATAACAATGTCAAATGATGTTGATATTTGGTTGATTTTAGGTTGTGTTGGAAAGTGACCAAAATCCAACGTTAGGCCAACATCTTAAACCAACGTCATATTAACATCAACTAATGACATTAATTTGTCAGGTATGGCAATCAAAATCTAACATCTGATAGACGTCATAGTGGTAACATCCACACAACGTCAAGCTGTAACATCATTAGATGTTGTTTTTTGGTTGTTTTTAGGTTGCATTGGAAAGTCTGTCCAATGTTAGACACTGATATCAATCTGACGTTGGATTCTGACGTCAACCCGATTTTCATTTCCACCCAAAATGCAACATCCCACGACGTTGGGGTACAACGTCAATCTGACATCATGTTGACGTCCTGTGCCTGCTGGGTAAGGAAGTCAATGATTACAGTTTTCCAACTTCAAAAAATGGGCGTTACTAGGGTTGAAAGAGAAAAGGGGCTTAGCCCCAAAGAAGTCTCACCCACCACTGCCCCCAAAAAAGAAGTTCTAATTCATCCCACTGAACACCCCCTGCAACAATAAATGGTCTAAATGTGTTTTCCAGCAATCCTGGGTATTTTCATAAGAATAAAGTCGTTTAAAAATCTGATGCTAACTGACAGTAAATTACAGTAGAATATAGCTATAAAAAAATAAACTAGATGCATTAACTTACTGTGATTTAAATATTACAGAAACAGATGTGACTGGCTATATAATTTCTAGATAAATATGTCTAGATGTCTATATCATATCTAGAAAGATAGTACAATTTACGTTTTCTGAATAATTCGCGTGTATTTACATTGATATGACGCACATTTTATTGATTACAGTTATTTTATTTCACCAAAACTTTACACATTTTAAATTGTGAAAACAAATATTTAAGCTAAGTAGTTAGAACTATTCAGTTTTGCAAAACAGTTGTATTATTACCTCATTAGCTTTAGCTCTTTAAAAAATTGAATAAATGACGACAGTGCAGTGGCGATTTTTTTTTAACACTTGCCATTTGTCAACAGTCCCATTGCGACTTGCCAGTTGAAACAGGTAGTGCTGAACATCTGACTATTTAAATACTCGACACAAAAAAGCTGCGATAAGTGGAATGTGCATGATGCATATGGTCATTTTGAGTACTTTGATAACTAAATAAATGTTATACATCCAATTTTTTAAGCGCAACATATTCTAAAAGATCAGGGGCTACTGACAATACATCAGGGGTTTAAGGGGCTCGCAACGCCACTGCTTCAAAAATCGTATTTTGTGTTTAACAGAAGAAAGAAAGTCAAACAGGTTTGGAACAGGTAAAGGGTGAGGAAATGATGACAGAAATGTCAGTTTTGGGTGAACTATCTCTTTAATACATGGGAATTCTACAGTACAGCACCTTTAAAATCTAATTCAGAATTAAATAAGACTTACACTAAATCCATAAACTAAGTGGAAATTACCAACACAGCACTGGGAGAAAAAGAAATCAATCTGTAAATGTTTCATAAAGAAACAGAATTACCTTAAGTTCAGCAGAAAGATGGCAAAATATTATTTTACTTGGACTATTCGACTGTTTGTGATAATAAAAAAGTGAAACAGGCAGAAACTGAATGTAAGATATTCCTTTTAATAAAACAATGTCGGATTTATGTTTGCATTCAAGGCAAGGTCAGTACGAAGCTTTAAACACGGCATGTCTTGAAGGTTGCGCAAGGCTACATTCTCACAACCTCTGAGACTGCCAGCAAATATATGTGTGAATTTCAGTCAATGCTGTTGAGGTGTGAAGGTAAAGAGGTTTCTCCTGTAATCCTTGCATCAGGGCTGAAAGCAGCCGTTCCCTTTGTATCTCAGCAGATAAAACCCAGACTGAAAGCACAAAAGCTTATACTGCAGTGCGCTGATCTCCATTAGCTAATAATATTAGCTTCTTGTTAGATCAGGCTGTTAACTTGAGCCAAAATACAGTAACTAAGGTTGTTTTGAGAATGCAATTATATAAAATATGCTAAAATAATTACTTTTATTATTAGCATGTGGGGCAGCACAGTGGCACAGTGGGTAGCACAATCACCTCACAGCACGGCTGGGGCATTTGGCATTTCTGTGTGGAGTTTGCATGTTCTCCCCGTGTTTGCGTGGGTTTCCTCCGGGTGCTCTGGTTTCCCCCACAAGTTCAAAAACATGTGGTATAGGTGAATTGGGTAAGCTATATTGTCCGTAGTGTGTGTGTGTGAATGAGTGTGTATGGATGTTTCCCAGTGATGGGTTGCAGCTGGAAGGGCATCTGCTGTGTAAAACATATGCTGGATAAGTTGGTGGTTCATTCCGCTGTGGCGACCCCAGAATAATAAAGAAATATATATATATATATTTCTATATGTACAGGCAGTGCAGAATTATTAGGCAAATGAGTATTTTGACCACATCATCCTCTTTATGCATGTTGTCTTACTCCAAGCTGTATAGGCTAGAAAGCCTACTATTTTCTTGTTGGCTTAGTCCCTTTATTAATCCGGGGTCGCCACAGCGGAATGAACCGCCAACTTATCCAGCACGATTTTACGCAGCGGATGCCCATCCAGCCGCAACCCATCTCTGGGAACTAATAGTTTAACAGAGGAAGGAAATTTTCACAGTATGTCTGATAACATTTTTTCCTCTGAAGAAAGTCTTATTTGTTTTATTTCGGCTAGAATAAAAGCAGTTTTTAATTTTTTTAAACCAATTTTAAGGTCAAAATTATTAGCCCCTTTAAGCTAAATCTTTTTTGATTTCTTACAGTTTTTCTTAGTCGCTTTGGTGCATTTCTCACACTATTTACATTCGCACAACAGTTAATGCATTTCTCAAATCAATTAGTCATCTGTGCACATCATAGTAGCAGTTTCTCATTCCTTTCAACAAATTGCAAATGCTTTTGGACATGCATCAATTGCTTTCATACAACTCTCTGCTGTTTGTAACATTCTCATTTGCTTATGTCATGTCAGACAAAATTAACTAAACTTGTGGATGCTGAATAGTCATTCCATATTACAGTTTTTCTTAGTCGCTTTGGTGCATTTCTCACACTATTTACATTTGCACAACAGTTAATGCATTTCTCAAAACAATTAGTGCAAACTGCAAAACCTAGTGGATAACCTGCAAAAGTGCGTCACTTGCTCAAAATAGAAAGCTCATTGCTCAAAAGCAAGTATTCATGTCAATGAAAGTGTCAGTGTCATCAAAATGAAAAGTCCTGACACCATTGTTTATCAACAAGATAGTCAAATGGCTTAGTCATGTTTTCATCATGACAGTTTACTCTGTACATTTTTTCCAATGTAAAAAAGTCAGATTTTGGTGACACTTCCTGAAAATGCTCAAGACAGCACTATAGACTATTTGCACAGCCATTTGAAAACTACAGTAAAGTTAGACATCACTGCATTTAGTGAGGTATCAATCAGAGTACAAGACACTGAATATGTATGTTTCACATTTTTACTGCATTTGCTCTTTGCAATTCTAATTTATTCACAGCATTGTGCAAAAGAATAAATACACCCTTATTTACAACAAACATAAACTCCCTTTGGGCAGAGCTGTGCACAACTCTAAACAACATTGCAGTACATATTGGAACTGAACCTACAACATACACAGGTCTTTAAATCATTCAGGAAATTGTTGAAGACATTTTCAGAAAAAAAAAGATTTACATTTTTTAAATAAAATTAGCTTGACAGATTTTGACAACTAGTTCAACATTTGTGTATGTAATGACTCAAGTAATGAAATGAGGACTTTTAGTTTTATATGGAATGACTATTCAGCATTCACAAGTTTAGTTAATTTTGACTGACATGACATAAGCAAATGAGAATGTTACAAACAGCAGAGAGTTGTATGAAAGCAATTGATGCATGTCCAAAAGCATTTGCAATTTGTTGAAAGGAATGAGAAACTGCTACTATGATGTGCACAAATAACTAATTGTTTTGAGAAATGCATTAACTGTTGTGCAAATGTAAATAGTGTGAGAAATGCACCAAAGCGACTGAGAAAAACTGTAAACTAATAGTCCTCAGTTCATTACTTGAGTCATTACATACAAAATGTTGAACTAGTTGTCAAAATCTGTCAAGCTAATTTTATTTTAAAAATGTTACATTTTTTTTTTTCTGAAAATGTCTCCTAAATTGAGCAACTTCATGAATGATTTACAGACCAGTGTATGTTGTAGGTTCAGTTCCAATATGCACTGCAATATTGTTTACAGTTGTGCACAGCTCTACCCAAAGGGAGTTTATGTTTGTTGTAAATAAGGGTGTGTTTATTCTTTTGCACAATGCTGTGAATAAACTAGAATTGTAAAGAGCAAATGCAGTAAAAATGTGAAACACACATAGTCAGTGTGTTGTACTCAGATACCTCACTAAATGCAGTGATGTCTAACTTTACTGTAGTTTTCAAATGGCTGTGCAAATAGTATATAGTGCTGTCTTGAGCATTTTCAGGAAGTGTCACCAAAATCTGACTTTTTTTTGCATTGGAATAAATGTACAGAGTGAACTGTCATAATGAAAACATGACAAAGACATTTGACTATCTTGTTCATAATCAATGGTGGCAGGACTTTTCATCTTGATGACACTGACACTTTCATTGACATGAATACTTGCTTTTGAGGAATGAGCTTTCCATTTTGAGCAAGTGACGCGCTTTTGCAGGTTATCCACTAGGTTTTGCAGTTTGCACTAATTGTTTTGAGAAATGCATTAACTGTTGTGCAAATCTAAATAGTGTTGTGAGAAAAGCACCAAAGACACTGAGAAAAACTGTAATTGTAATACAATAACTTGCCTATTTACCCTAACATGCCTAGGTAACCCAACAAACCTAGTTAAGCCTTTAAATGTTACTTTAGGCTGTAAAGAAGTGTCTTAAAAATATCTAGTCAAATATTATGTGCTGTTATCATGGCAAATATAAAATAAATCAGTTATTAGAAATGAGTTATTAAAACTATTATCTTTAGAAATGTGCTGAGTCATCTCTCCATTCAACAGAAATTGGGGGAAAAAATAAACTAATAATTCTAATAATTCTATGCTAATAATTCAGAGGGGCTAATAATTCTGACTTCAACTGTATGTGTGAAATCCAAAAATGAACTTGTATGTTATACTGTATATGTAATATGCGTATACAGCTGTACAGTATATTAGATGTCCATGTCCGTTTCTTCAAAATATCTTCCTCTTTGGGATGCTTCTGTAAGAATTTTCAGTTTTGGGTGAACTATATCCTATTAAGACATGGTTTTGTGCTCCAAGAGTCACATTTCATACAAAAAAAAAGCACAAGCAAAAACAATCAGACTCAATGCATTCCAGTAAAGAAAACATTCTCACATGTAACCCAACGGCGCAGCTGCTCGTGGGTGTTAAGCCACTGGATTTTTTTGCTGTAAAATTGGGGCAAATATGTTATGACGACTGCGGCAGCTGTTGCTGACTTTATGATTGGCTTCTAGTTTTGTGTCGAAAGCAGTCAACGTTGGCAGCGAGTGTCAACATGGCAACCGATTCCCCTGTCAAGGGTAACTCATAAAAGTGATGCAGTGTGACTGATGCCCAGCAGGGGGTGAGAGTGTTCAGGGTGGCACCATATGGGCCACAGCCAGTCACATGTCAGAACTCGACTAGACTACCGATTCAAATGATATTCAGACGTGCAACACTTAGATTTAATTACTAAATATGGCAGATGACAGAATTATTGTCGACAAGGAATCGGGCCAAGAAATGTAATATATCACTGCATACAATAAGCAAAAAAGAAAAGCTCTTTGTGGCTTTTTTTCTAACACCCGTGTCATAAATAACATTTAATTCTGCCGTTTAATGGATTCCCAGCTTGTTTTGCAAGATTTTATTCGGTGCTTCCGTGGCTTTCCGTGGAGATTGTGCTGTCATATACTGAATACTGAGTTTGATCGATTTGCTTGTTTGATTGATTTACATAGAAGTGCTTTTGCAGCAAGGAAGGCTTTATTGCGCAGTGGTTGATCCTTCCAGACTTTGGAGGTCTTTCACTGAAATATCAACGTTGTCTCTGTTTCTTATAAAACTCTTTATGATAAATTACAGGCACAAATGAGGCACAGTTTGACAGAGTGCAACTATAAAATTAAACCAGTTAGCTCAGGAAGAATCTGATGAAAAAATATTGGAGTTCACGTTGACATTTATGACTTTTTAGTTCAGAATTAATTCGAGCATAGTTTGAGACATTACTGAGATCTATTGTGTAACACCATTTTCTACTAAACATAGAAATATTTTCATGTGTTTGTGATATTTGTTTGCATGATTGCATTTTTAGGGGATCTTTAGGAAATTGGTTCAGAATCTAAAAAAAAAATATTGTGTGTGTGTGTGTGTGTATCTTGTATTCCTTACATTACGGGGACCAAATATTTTGGTTGTGGGGCAATTCCTTACAATGTGAGGGCCAAATATCCTCACAATTATAGCCATACCAGTTAATTCTGACCTTTTAGAGACTTTTTTAGTACTAATGAGGAAAACAGCTCATAATTCACACAGAATGAAGCATTTTGTACAATGCAAAAATGCAAAATAAGGGTAGCATTGGGGTGAGGGAATATAATATACAGATTGTACTGTATTCATTCATTAATTTTCTTTTCGGCTTAGTCCCTTTATTAATCAGGGGTCGCCACAGCGGAATGAACCGCCAACTTATCCAGCACATGTTTTACGCAGCGGATACCCTTCCAGCTGCAACCCAACGCTGGGAAACAACCATACACAGTCAATCATGCACATACACTATGGACAATTTAGCTCATTCAATTCACCTATAGTGCATGTCTTTGGACTGTGGGGGAAACTGGAGCAGCCGGAGGAAACCCACGCCAACACGGGGATAACATGCAAACTTCACACTAAAATTCCAGCTGGCCCAGCTGGGACTCGAACCAGCGACCTTCCTGCTGTGAGGCGATTGTGCTACCCACTGTGCCACCGTGACGCCCAGTTCAGAATTAATTTGAGCATAATTTGAGACATTACTGAGATCTATTGTGATATTTGTTTGCATGATTGCATTTTTAGGGGTTCTTTTGGAAACTGGTTCAGAATCTGAAAAAAGAAGTGTGTGTGTGTGTGTGTATCTTGTATTCCTAACATTGCGGGGACCAAATATTTTGGTTTTAGGGGAATTCCTTACATTGTGGGGGCCAAATATCCCCACAATTATAGCAATACCAGTAAATTCTGACCTTTTAGAGACTTTTTTTTTGGTTCTAATGATGAAAACAGCTCATAATTCACACAGAATGAAGCATTTTGTACAATGTAAAATTGCTAAATAAGGGTAGCGTAGGGGTAAAGGAATATAATATACAGTTTTCATTCATTAATAATAGGCATAGTCCCTTTATTGATCAGGGGTCGCCACAGCGAAATGAAACGCCAACTTATCCAGCATATGTTTTACGCAGCGGATACCCTTCCTGCTGCAACCCATCACTGGGAAACATCCATACACTCTTGCATTTACACAGATACACTACAGCTAATTTAGCTTATTCAATTCACCTATAGTGCATGTCTTTGGACTGTGGGGGAAACCGGTGCACCCAGAGAAAACCCACGCCATCACGGGGAGAACATGCAAATTCCACACAGAAATGCCAACTGACCCAGCCGGAGCTCGAAACAGTGACCTTCTTGCTGTGAGGCGATTGTGCTACCCACTGTGCCACCGTGACGCCCAGTTCAGAATTAATTTGAGCATAATTTAAGACATTACTGAGATCTATTGGGATATTTGTTTGCATGGTTGCATTTTTAGGGGTTCTTTTGAAAATTGGTTCAGAATCTCTAAAAAAAAAATGTGTGTAAATCTTGTATTCCTAACATTGCGGGGACCAAATATCCCCACAATTATAGCAATAACAGTAAATTCTGACCTTTTAGAGACTTTTTTTGGTCCGAATGAGGAAAACAGCTTATAATTTGCACAGAATGAAACATTTTGTACAATGTAAAAAATGCTAAATAAGGGTAGCGTTGGGGTGAGGGAAAATAACACACAGCTTGTACAGTAGGGGTGTGAACCTATACTGGTCTCACGGTTCGGTTCGGTTACGATTATCATGCCATCGATTCAGTTCAATTCGATATCTCGGTGCATCATGGTGCATTGACGATTATTTCCATACATAATTAGATTTTTTTCTTTACAACACCAGAAAAAAAATTGTATTAAAATCTATAAATATGTTTATATTTATATATTACTTGTAATACAATTTTGTCCTTTAATACAAGCAGTCAGACATATGAACTGTACCTTTAATTTTACCTGCTCAAAAAAAAAACACTCTTTGTGAATGAAAACTCCAATACATGCTTAGAAGACAGCACGAGCAATTCATAAAAGTTTCATAACAAATAAACTAATGTGAATATTATCCCGCTTGCTTTTTAAGCGCTGGCAAGTTCTTACACCCCTATGATTGGTCATTGTCTTCACCCGCTCAACAGAAAGGGCTGCCGCTTGGCTTTAGAAACGAAATCGCCGTTCACCTATGAGTGATGCGGGAAAAACAGCCGCGGGTCAGTCTATATGCGCGTAATACGCGGTTATCAGGTAATCCGTAATAGAGTAAATACAATACAATAAACTTGCACCACAGGCATGCTTGTGTCTCGATCCACAAACAGCCGAGAGGAGGAAAATTTACCTCACAAACATGCCAGCGGGTCAAATGCCCAAAGTGTGTGTGTGTGTGTGTGGGAGAGAGAGAGAGTTAGAGTTTTACAGCATTTCTCCCTAGCAGTGAAATAGCGGCTCGTGCTTTACCATTCCTCAGTGTCAATGAAAGATCTGCTTTTTAAGTAGTAGGAGTGTTTTATTTACTCGCCCTCGCCTCCTTCGCCATAGTATTCTACCGCGACAACGCGCATAGGGGATAAATGACGTCAGTGCGTAATAACCGGTTATGATCTATTACTGAACCGATATCGAATTGTCCCCATCTGCATCGCGGTGCACCGAAGAAACGATTAATTTTGACAGCCCTATTGTACAGTATTCATTCATTAATTTTCTTTTCAACTTAGTCCCTTTATTAATCAGGGGTCGCCACAGCGGAATGAACCTACTTTACTGTATGTAACTTACAGGTTTAACTTATGGATTTCTGAAGTTTCACTCTCGCCCAGAAAAAAAAGAGGAAAAAAATGTATTCTAGATGATTCAATAGTACTATAAAGACAGGCAGAAAACAGAATAATGCATTCTCATGAATGGCTCAGACGCACTTCCAGACATCCCGAATTGAATGACAGAGCAGCATTAGGATTCCACACTCAAACCGAGTCTGCCAGCCTCAATAAGGCAAACCTGGGGCAGAATCAATGGCTTTCTCCCCTAGTGCTGTGAGAATCTCCACACACTTTCAAGACTTTACAGAGTCAGACGCCGTTCTATAGCCCTCATGATGTCTTCATTATTATCTGACCATGACTGTCTCTCTTTCCCGACAGGACGAAGCCTCTGTCCCAGAAGTGTTTTTCTTTTTTTCCCTGACAGCTTCTGATCGCTTGGTTGACTCTCTCTAGAACACAATGACGGACATTTGGAGAACCACTTCACATAACAGCAAACAATGCCAGCACAAGCCTGCGGATCCGTAAACCGCCCCGTGCTGCTCACACTTTGAGCTTGACACTCAGCGTGGACAGTGGAAGCAATTACATGTCACTTCGGGACGACGGCTTTTGGGGCCCAGACTGACCTCGGAGCTTCCTGCTGGCTATTTAAAAGTGATGTTGTCTGAATGCTTCAAATGGAAGGAGAAAAACGCTTGTCGCATGTATGATGCAACTTCATGTGGGATGTGAATTGCAGTCTCGTGGATGCATCACTAGCTGCTTTTTGACAGCCAGTCATGTTGAACAAGACTCAGACTCACTCCCTTTCTGTTTTACTAATTTTACAAAAAATTTGTATTGTTGCATGCTATCATCCTAAAAACATTGCAATAATTAAATGCTTTGTTTACATTGAGAACTTAGAGAAACTTGTTCATGCTTTTATCACCAGTAGGGCGGATTACTGTAATGGACTCCTTCCCAAAAAGACACGCAGAGAGTTGCAGGTCATCCAGAACTCTGCTGGCAGGATTCTGACCAGAGCCAGAAATTTAGAGCACCTCACACCTGTCCTCAGGTCTTTACACTGGCTCCCAGTTACAATAAGAATATATTTTAAAGTGATTTTTTTTTGACCCCTCAGCCATTTATGAGCAAAGCGGCTTATGAGCTCCCGATCATTTTTAAGCATGTCAAAAAAGTTCTGGAACTTGAATTTGTGAAGTGTGTGCGGTTTAAGCCAATTTATCTGAAGTTGACCAATCAGGAAGATGAATTCACTGAACTGTGTGACGTGACATGGATGATATGGTCCTCAGAGAAGATTCTAGGCTTTATAATTCTAGGCTTTATAATTCACACACATTCACATGGTGACTTTGTGTCCTGGTTTCCCAACTCTTAAAAAAAAAAAAAACTGTATTTTTAGCAAACATTCATGGCTTGTATTAATATTAAACTTTTTTTTTTTAAGATTTATTTTTGGTCTTTTTGCCTTTATTAAGTGGATAGGACAGTAATGAGACAGGAAGTGAAGTGGGAGAGTGAGAGGGGGTAGGGACAGGAAATGTCCTTGAGCCGGGATTCAAACTCGGGACGCCCTGAAGTGCTACTGCACCATATGTCGACGCGCTAACCACTAGGCTATTGCGCCGACATAATATTAAACTTTTTATGAGATACAGTGCTTAGCATATATGAGTACAGCCCTCACAAATCTCTCTATTAAATTAATATTTTTTTTATAGGATGATTTACAATATTATATTTGTGCATATACTGTACATTAGATTAGTCAGTACTGAAGCCAAATAGGCGACACAGTGGCGCAGTAGCCTCACAGCAAGAAGGTCGCTGGGTCGCAGGTTTGAACCTCGGCTGAGTCAGTTGGCGTTTCTGTGTGGAGTTTGCATGTTCGCGTTGGTTTCCTCCGGGTGCTCCGGTTTCCCCCACAGTCCAAAGACATGCGCTACAGGTGAATTGGGTAGACTAAATTGTCCGTAGTG
Source organism: Danio kyathit (assembly GCA_903798195.1). Classification (NCBI taxonomy): domain Eukaryota; kingdom Metazoa; phylum Chordata; class Actinopteri; order Cypriniformes; family Danionidae; genus Danio; species Danio kyathit. The sequence goes on along the minus strand of LR812536.1, from coordinate 57,346,959 downwards.
TATGAGTGTGGATGAGTGTATGGATGTTTCCCAGAGATGGGTTGCGGCTTGAAGGGCATCCCCTGCATAAAAAAATGTGCTGGATAAGTTGGCGGTTCTTTCCGCTGTGGCGAGCCCACTTTTTAATAAAGGGACTAAGCCGACAAGAAAATGAATGAATGAATGAAGCCAAATATGGAGCTTATCTAACAAATAACTGAAAAAAAATAGTCCAAAAATTAGTAGCCCAAATTTGTTAGGGAATGTTAGGAAAAAAATATTAAATAAAATAAATGTAAAAAGAGGAAAACTCAGGAGAAACAAAACTATATAACATTTTGTTGAAATTTTGTATTTTTTTTTATTATTATTTTGCAATATTTTCCATGCATTTAATTGTATTATCTTTCAATTTCTAAATATGATTGATGACTAAAATATTACTTTAACCTCCTAGGGCCAGAGTGTCCTCATATGTGGACAGCTCATTTTTAGCTCTTAAGTGGCTATTTAAAATACTTTGAATGTTTTATATTTTGTAACAGACATACAGTGTCATCCTGCAACCATACCTGTCAACACTCCCGTTTTTCCCGGGAGTCTCCCGTATTTCAGACCCGTCTCCCGTATTGTTCTGTCTCCCGGTAAACTCCCGGAATCCCCCCATTCCCCCCCCGCTCCTCAGCATTTTGGTACAGTC
>LR812536.1:57340573-57345780 GCA_903798195.1 Danio kyathit | reverse complement strand
CCAAATTATTTTCCAAATGGTGAACCTGGTGTTCCTACCACAAAACACTGAAGCAATGGCTTCTGCAGAGCTCCTGGGCACCCTTCAATCGAACAGACTGAAAGTTTAGCAACATAGTCATGCCATCATGGCAATGAAATAAGAATATGTCTGCCAATGACAGCCACCTGTTCCTTCCAAAATGCTACATGATGGGTATGTTATTACAACCTCACACTCCTGGTGCCAAGACTTCGAGAACTCTGTCAAAAACACAACCATCTAAAAAGAGAAAAAAATAAATAAATCGGGTGAGGATTTGTGTGGCTACGAAGTGGATCTGCAAGCAATTTATGCAGAGTAGCATTGCTCCTTCTTTTATTTCCCTTGTTTTTTTCCATGTGGGCCAAATACCACAGGCCCCAATAAAGAAACAGAAATGCGGTTTAATGAAGTTCATAAATCTGTGTTATTTGCTGCCAACTCCGAGCGCCACTTAATGCGTCTGCAGATCCTTCCCTCCTCGTTCACCCCATGCTAAAATCCACACTCTCATTAAACGTACACGTTGTCAAGCCCGTCTCCTTCCGAACCACAAAGATCTTGATGTCATCCTGTTTTTCCATTGCTGCTTTCCCTACTAACCCTCCGAGAAAGACTACTCGTGTCATCCATCCGGCCCTTTCTCATGCACGGCCTCCTGGGAGAAAGAGATTGTTTCTGATAGTTGTTCCTCACTACTCTGCAGAGGGCAACACTTCATTAGGGACAAATTGCTAACACCTGGTTTGTGTTTATTAAGACAAAACCGGCCACATTATTGGCTTCTGAATCCTCTGGAACTAAGAGGGAAGCACCTGAGGCCATTCAGCCTCCCATAAACAAATAAATCCCAATAAAAGAACCACCCAGCTGCTATACCTTGTTACGAGACGGCAGGGCTTCTAATAATGTCGGAAATTTTTCTTTTACGAGTTTTGCTTTAATGCGAAGGCATTCATACTGCATTCGGTTTTTGTTCCAGTCACACACTGTACAAAGACGCACCATAGCAGTGTTTATGAGCTTTTTATTCACGCTGTGTAGCGCTTTCTGCAATTAAAGCCGTACTTTAGGCTTAATGAAAATCCCATTTTTCTGACCAAACTGACATGGATACTAGATAGCGAGTAAATAACGATTGCGTGACCACAACAATAAAAAAATATAAAAATAGACCATTACGTCCATTGCTTCCTGTCAGGGTCCGGCAGGAGATCTCTGTCTTCAGGTAATCATCCCTCAAATATAATAGATCATTAAAATACCACAAACCGGGCAACTCAAGGCTTTCCAGCAAGCCGGGTGCAACTAACTAGCTCAAGATGAGCGTTTTCCATTCAAGCCTCAGCATCAAGTCCTGGACAGGAATACCGTGGATGATTGTATTCTTCCTGAAGCAAAGTCTACAGGACTTGATGCTTCTCAGATTATACGCACACAGAAGACTCTCTCAGAGACCCCTGTTCATTATAAAGCAGTCAGGTTATGAATTGTATGTATATATTTTTTTAAAGTCGCAATGAAATGGAAGTTAAGATTGTTCTTTTTTCCCCGCTATTGTGATGTACATCAACTTGACATAGTCCTGTAATTAGAAAAAAATGTAGGGCGGTACATGATTTCATATTTTGGAAATCAATTGTATTGTGATAGATGAATTCAGAGCAGAATCGAGAAATGATATGTGTCTTTAAAGGGGAAGTGAAGCACTCAGTCAAGTTTACATGTACACTGGTTTCCACTTTAATGAAAATACAGATGTAACATGTAACCATTTAGAAGAAAACAGCATGTTTTACTATAGTTTTTACAGCAAGGATGCCGCCATCTTGGAGTATCGCTGTGTCTGACGTCACGGGGTTGGTTCCGCTCCCTGATCTGAACTGATACAGTTGAAGTAAAGGACTGAAGATGGAGACTGGACAGCCTAATTTAACCCAATGTGTGAAGTTGTGGGTATGGAGCTGGTGCAAATACAAGCAACAGATGTGTGTCTAATATAATTTTTTCTATTTTTCTTTTTTTCCCCTTTTAATTACCGATCATTTAATATGCTTTCGCCCACTCTCTGTATTAATCTGCCTGATTGGGTTTCAACAAGGTCCGGTGCTGACGTAATGGGGGTGGGTACTTTCACTTTTCACTACCACAGCCTTCGCCTCTTTTCGTGTTTAAACCAAACTAAGATCAGTGCGGTTTTTCACATGGCAGGTTTTTATGTCCATCATACATGTTGAGAGATCAAGTTGATCAACTTGAAAAGGGAATATGTCTTGACATAATCCACAAAGTGACTTAGTAAAGTGTAAAGTCATGTATCATTTTAATCGTTGCATTAGTCTGAATGTAAATCTCCTCATCAGGCAGCGCTGCACCAGCGTGAGAAAGTGGACCAAACTGTATCAAACGAAGGGCCTTAACAAAAGAAAAATAGAAAACGTATACATTTTTCATATATATTAGTGACAACTTGCGTTTGCACCAGCTCCACACCCACAACTTCAGGCATTGTGTTAAATTAGGCTTTCCAGTCTCCGTGTTCATTCCTTTACTTCGACTGTATCTGTTTAGGTCAGGGAACGGAAGAAGGTCACTGGTTCCAGCCTTGGCTGGGTCAGTTGGCATTTCTGTGTGGAGTTTACATGTTCTCCCCGCATTCACATTGGTTCCCTCTGGGTGCTCCGGTTTCCAGTGTGCTGGATAAGTTGGCGGTTCATTCCACTGTGGCGACCCCAGATTAATAAAGGGACTAAGCCGAAAAGAAAAAAAAAAAAAAAAAAAATATATATATATATATATATATATATATATATATATATATATATATATATATATATATATATATATATATATTTCCATTAAAGTGGAAATCAATTTACATAATAATGTAAACTTGACTGAGTGCTTCACTTCCCCTTTAAAGCTATTCCTTGTCACCAGGAATTAAAGATATTCATTTCGAGGGGGAGGAAAGGTTATGATATTTAATTAAAGTTTATGAAGGCAAATCAAATTTAAATAAATAATGGCACATTTGTGGCAGAACTATTTATGTATTTGCACTGCCTACTCTCATGAAGTTCAACAAATATTTCAGAAGTCAACAAAGACCTATAAAATAATAGTTTTATAGATTTTAGTATAGTGATTATGTCATTTTCTTATTTACTTTTAGATTTTTGCCTATAAATCGATTTTAGTTCATAGTTTATAATGCAGATCGCTGGGAAACACGCAATTCGCTGGAGAACTACAAATCTGCCACATCATGGACTACAACTCCATGCAAGCACTCCGCTCACACACACCTGTTTCAAGTTTCGCTGATGAGTACACCTACAGCCAGAAGATTGTTACGAACTGATTACATGGACTTTAAATACTACGCACACACACACACACACACATATGTGCTGAGTCTTGTTTATCTCTCTAGTTAACATTACGATGTGTTTTCCTTTCCTTGTCCTGCCATGTTTTTGACCCTAACCTTATTTGTTTATTTACGTTGCCTGCTGCCTGCCTTTTGACCATCTGCCTGTGTATTCGACTGTGACTCTAGATTGCCTCTATACATCTGTTTGCTCCTGTGTTGACTGTTGCTTGCCTGATCATTCTTTGTTCAATGAAGCTTGTTGGATCCACACTCCCTTTGTCAGCGTCTTTATATTGTGGATAATAGTAAAAAAGTATCTAAATTTAACAGCAATATTTTAAACACTTAGACAAACACTTAGGGTGCTTTCACACTTGGTTCAAATGCCTGGACTGAACCCTAGTCTGATTGTCCCCCCGTGCCACCTTCTCAGCTGATTTGCGTTCACACTGTCTTTTTTCCTTCTGAACCCCGGTGCGCTTGCGTCATTAAGCTGATGTTTTGTGTACAGCTGCTGATAGGTGATGGCCACAAAAGCAAAGTGCCAAAATGGAGACATCCACATATCACGGCCATTCTGCTTTTACTGAATCTTTTGGTTTTGTTGCTAAAACCAAAATTCAGAGAGCTACTTGCATCTATCTGCCGCAAAAAAAAAAAAAGGACCAGGGGGGCCAAGTTGGAGCACTCTGGTCCCTCGGGCTCTGCGCAGTTTGGGAAAAATCCAAATTGAACCAAAACAATCCATTACAATTAGCTTAAGACTGCCAATCAAAATTCAGGACATTGCAACCTGCAGAACCTGGGAAGTAAAAAAAACAACAACAACAAAAAAACATTAAAAACATTCAGAAGATCACGCAATGTCTGCAGAAGTAATTTTTGGTGGAGACGGGTGCGCACCTGAGCTGAGAAGACATGTTCACACTAGCTAAACATACCCTACTTTGATGTCAGACGAACCCGGATATGGACCAAAAGTGCTAGAGTGAAAGCACCCTTAGAAAACAGAATGTTTTCTTAAACTATACATGATATTTCTCACAAATATCACATATATTCACACACACACTACACATCAGTGGTCACCCTTTTTATTACTGCAAATTCTGTATTACTGTTTCACTTACATTATCACTATTACTGTATTACTGAATTTAGACTGTTTTGTTTTTTTGATAGATGATGTCATAATTATATCAAAAGTAACTCTAAATATAAGTTTTCAAACCAAATGGAACATAATAACCCATTGAGATCTTGCGTTAGACTGGGAGGAAACCCAAGCGAACATGGGGAGAGCATACAAAGTCCACACAGAAATGTCAACTGGCCCAGCTGGGACTTGAACCAGCGACCTTCTTGCTGTGAGGCGACAGTGCTAACCACTGCGCCACCGTACCGCCCAGACTTTTCATTATTATTATTATTATTTTGACATAGATATACAGTAGTAACATGAAATTGAAAGGGTATTGTAAAACCCCAAACCAAGCACTTGTAGTAATGTTGCTAATGCTTTGCTTCAAAAGATTTCAGGCACATGAAAATGTGTGAAAATCCATTGCTTAGGTGATTACTTGGCAGGAGATGAGAATGACACACTAACCAGTCAAAACTGTGGCAAATAAATTGTAGTATGCCTGGTAATGTCTGGTCATGAGGATATAAGCAAACCCTCTATTTGTCATCACATCTGAATTATCACTCTGTCACACTGGAGATGGCCGGTTAGATGTCCCTTCTTTGGCAGCTCAAATCACACATACATTTCACTCTAATTAAGCTGCCAGAAAACACAAGGAACTGT